>JASSUY010034417.1:0-50352 GCA_032466535.1 Forpus xanthops
ATAAAAGGAAGAAGTTCTTTACTGTAAGGGTGGTGAGGCACTGGAATGGGTTGCCCAGGGAGGTTGTGAATGCTCCACCCCTGGCAGCGTTCAAGGCCGGGTTGGACATAGCCTTGGGTGACATGGTCTAGTATAAGATGACCCTGGTCATGGCAAGGAGTTGGAACTGGATGATCTTAAGCTCCTTTCCAACCCTAACCATTCTGTGATTCCCTGAAGGCCAAATTCCATTCTGGAGCTCCGTGGGTTCACAGCACTGCTGTAGGAGCCTGGCACCTTCAAACATCAGTCTGGGCTTCAGCTCAAGATTTGGAAGTCCTCACCATCCAACTTCTCACCCAGTCTTGGCTCTTCAAGTGTTGATGCACAAATTTCTACTTGTTGGCATTCACCAAACTGAACATGAAGCTGATAAACCGGTCAGGATAAGTGGGAATCATCAGTGAGTGACAGCCCTGACTCCAGTCCTCCTGCAGAGGCCTCCAAGTTGGTTTCCAGTGGAGGTTGGTCGGTCTCACAGCTCCTTAGCTTGCAGCCCAGGGATATGGTTGCTTCTCCCTTAAGGGAGACCAAGCTCCATCCTGCACCCTATCACGCTCTTTGCTACCCATACAGAAAGAAAAGGCAAGGCAACTTTACCCAGTGGTTACCGGGCCCCTCTTACAATGGAGAGATACCACCAGAAGTCCCTGTCTGCCAGTACAGCTCCAAATAGTGAATACTACAGGTAGATATGCTCTTCCTTTTACTACTGTACTGGTATCTTGTACACTTAAAGCCCAAGTGAGAGATCATAGCTGGGACCTAAACTGCTCTCACTCCAAGAGATGCCAGCTCAGCAAGAGCAACACCTACATCAGTTAAGATCATAATCAATATGTGGTCCAAAGCATGCTTTGTGTTGTAAAGACAATGGAGGTCTCAGTGCACACCACAGGAAGCCTTTCTACTTTCCTTGCTTACAAAGACATTTTGTCTTTGCTGTCTCACAGCAGCAATGACAGCACATGCAGAGCTGGTGAAACATGGGAATTAATGTGTTTCTCGCTTTTCTGTAACTGGCATAGGCAAGCCAGTAGTCCTATACAGTTCAGTGGCTGTACCTGACATGATGGGGTCCATTCTGCTGTTTGGTAATGAGCATGATGGAGTCCTTTGTCCTCTGTATTCACTTAATAGTGATATACACAAAAATATGAAAAGTGAAACAATGAAAAAAAGCATCGTTGAGTTGTAGAAGATGAAACAAGCACAGAAAAGGAAAGTAGGGAAGAAAGGAGGGGTACAGGTTGATATAATCTTATACATTTCTCTTCATTCAGCAGTTTCAATTATAACTCTGGTGTTTTTCTTCAAAGCCACCAATCCTGGAGCTCCTTTTGTAGCTGAAGCAGAGGATTTTGGAGATACCAGAGAGTCAAACAGCCTGGGGCTAGAACAGATGAATGGCTCTAATCTGACCTCTTGGATAACAGAGAGCAGCCATCCTAGCCTCACATCTTCCCCAGAAATCCAAGTATTTCTGTCCCGAGTCTGGATCCAGATCCCAGTTCAAATAACTGCATTTAGCAGTGTATGGCATAGGAATGCAGTTTAAGAGTTCACTTTCAGTCATCTAGCATCATTGAGACACTGTGGGGTGTTTTGTGCTTTTGCCACTGGGTTGCAAAAATGCCATCTTATTGACTCCTGTCCTAAAAAAACACCAGAGACAAATAGCCTTTTCCAAGAGCAAACCTGCCTCTGGTGAGCCTATGGCAGGCAGACTAGGTTTATGTGCACGTGGTAGCTGCTTGTGGGGTGTTTGCTGGCACTGAACTACTGAAACAGCCTGAATTAGAGGTTGGCAACGTCTTCATGTTTTGACTTTGTTAAGGAAGAGCCTTCTAAGAAGAAATATCATAAATTCATCATCAACAGGATTTCTGTAGTTGCTAAAGAAACTTCATGGAGGAAATTCTCCATCCTCCTGGTGCATCCTTGTTATGGAGGACCAGGTGATGCTGCATTCCCATTCCCATTGACAAGCATCTTCCCTTCTCCATGCTGAAGCAGTGATAACCAGAGAGGCTCAAAGCTCATTATTTATGGTCTTTGGAGAACTGTATTTGCTGCCAGTCTCCACAAGGACATTCAGTTTCAGTTTGAATCTCAGGATCTGGTGAGTCCAAAATTCAAAGTTCTGCCAGAAATCTTTGTCCACCTCCGTGCAAGTCGTGCAGAAGCACATTGCAAAACCCTCAACACCTTTTGAGACTTCCTCAAAAGGCCAACAAGGCCTCCATGATCTTTTGGTGGGGTTAAGTTGGAGCAAAACTAAACAATATTGAGGACAACTTTGCAGGGAGACATGTCTTATGGGAAAGACAAACCTGTGGTTAAGGTGCTATTGAGTCTTTGTAGACCTAGATTTATTTCCAAGGTCTGCTATGCATGCCTCCTGTGGCCTGGTGCAGGCTATCTTGTTAGGCTTTGACTTTTCTTCTTCTATGAGCATACGTCTGGTCTATGTATGTAAGTATATAGAGTATGAACATTAGTCATACTCTGTTGCTCTAAGTTGTTCAGAACAGGCTTAGGGAATGGAATTCAAGCCCAGCTAACCAGAGCTGCTGAAAGTCTGTAAACTTTAAAGTTCATTAACATTTAACTAGCTGCATCCAAACTAATCATCTAGATTTCCTCTATTATCAGTGGAAAGAGTCTAGAAGTATGATTAATCCTAATCTAAGTCAGATGATAACTAGAAAAGTAGGCAAATGCTGCCCTCTGTTATTGTGTATCACCTTGTTCATCACTTTGGGGTTCAGTAGGGCCTTACCTTCAGGGGGATACAATAGTGCTGTTGTATAAATAAGGAGAATGAAACAAAACCTCAACTAGCTGTGAATTAGGCTTGATTCTCCCAAGACTGGTTCTGAATGGCTATGCTGTGAGTGTCCTGGGACTCAGGTCTCTGCTGTGGCACCCTGGTTTGGTGACCAGAGCTAGGAACAGTCAAGGGGTGGTCCACCTCAGCATCCCCCTGAGTAGCCTAAACTTCAGCACTTTGTAAGAGGTATAGACTGTGTTGCAAGCTTTGCTAAACTCCAGTTGAACAGCATCAGCTGCTCTCCTCTCTTTCACCAAGGTGATCATCTCATTGTGGAAGGTTTTTAGGCAGGTTGGTCAGACATCATCTTACCTTTGTAAACCCATGCTGACTGCTCCTCATCACCTTCTCGTCCACAGCAAGTTTTGAAATTACTTCCCAGAGGATTTTCTCCATCAGCCTGTTAGGGATGAAGTTGTCTTAACAGCCTGCAGACCCCTTACTCTCCTCTGGCCCTCCTTCAAGGTATGGTTGACATTTGCTTTCTTCTATTTTTTCTATTCTGCACTTCAGTTGAGGACCAGACTCATGATGTAGGTCTTAATCCCTTCAAAACACAAACCTCATACGTGTCTGTGTGGCTGGATATCACCTGGTTGTCATCTGCCTGCAACTTAGAAAGCCCCAGCTATCAAGCCAGACATTTGCTCCAGTCCATTGCCATGAGGAAGCTGAAGCCTTTCAGGAATATGTGGTAAAGCCCTGGGACAGCTACTGCTGGGTTGGGATACACCACAACTGCTCATATTCGCCTTGCTTGAACAGAGGCTGGGTCCATGCTCAGTGGGTACATTTGGGCTCTCTAGCTTCAGTGCAGCTTAACCTGCAACTGTACCCAAGGGTATCAGTGGGCTGTGAGAGCTGCATTGGTCTTTAAAGCCATCCAGGACCCCAATGTGACTGATATATAGCCCCCCAGTGTATGATCAATCGCTTATCCTGAGATTTCTCATCAAAGCAATGATGTTGCTTCCAAAGCTCAAGTGGTTGAAAGCTTGCCTAAGTAACTTATCACAGGAGATGCTCAGTTAAGATGAAGCTGTAGGAATGCTCAAGGGCACAGGCTCCTTTTCATTCTGTGTTTTCACATGTTCAACTAAAAACCCCTGAGTTTCTGTTCCAAGAGGCAACTGGGTGCTGTCTGTCTGAGACCCAGCTATCACTGATCTGCTGCCTAAACAGAAACCTGCCAGTATACAGCAGCTGGAGAAATGAATCACGACTTTAATAATTGCCTAGAGAAACATGCTGTTTGAGTGCAGAGAAAATAAAAACTAAGCATTACATTTAATTTATGATGTAGCCCTTTCTTTTGAAGGAATATAAACAGAAAATGAACAGACATCAAAGGAAAGATCTCAGCTTTCACTTTGAAACTCTTTTCATTATTGTTGTTAGCCTCCCAGTAGCAAAGGAAATGAGTTCTCCGGTAATCATTTCCATTTAATTTGCAGCTCCCTTCTGTTGATAGCATTGTGTGTAACCGCTTTTCTAACAGTATTTCCAATTGTATACTTTGATATTCCATTCAGCTGGTGGGGAAAGCAAAAATCAGTTCTAAGTAAGCCATTTTATCTGTGCTGTACATGAGCTGAGGAGGGTAATGTGAGATCTCTGAGAGTGTATTTATTTCCAAGCACTGGCATTTTCCACCAGAGTGAAATTCTTCTCCTCTCATTTCCTCCCTCCTTCCCTCCCCAAATGCCATGGGGCCAAAGTAGAGGGGGAAAAGGGACAAAATAGCAACCGTCATTCAGAAGAAGAAATAATCCACCTAGTGAATCACCTCAGTCTGGTCAGACTCTGCAGAAAGACAAGGGGAAAGAAGAATGAGAAAATGGGGGACATAGAGCATGCGGTTATCAAAAGGATAATAAATCCCAGACCACGGGGGCATTTCTGAGACACCAAAGTAGGTATCAGCAGTGACACAAAGTGAACTTTCTGCTCCATCGTTGGTGGTGTTCAAGGCCGGGTTGGGCATAGCCTTGGTGGCATGGTTTAGTGTGAGGTGTTCCTGCCCATGGCAGGGGGATTGGATCTAGATGATCTTAAGGTCCTTCCCAACCCTAACTATTCTATGATTCTATGATTCTTGGAAAAGGTGATGTTAAAACTCAATGCATTTTAGTTCTTCAGGAGATGCAGGGGCACTGAAATTCAGGTGGGAGGAGGAACTTTAGCTGTTTCTTTGTGCTGGGCTATCTCCACGCCAAATGAGACATTTGCTTCTCTTTCTTTGGGTGGACTGAAAAGAAAGGAATAAATAGAAAGGAGCCCCATCAGGTTTGGCTGAAAAACATCCATCTTTGTGCCAAAAGCAGTGCTTGAACCTGATAAAATGAGCCATTATCTTAAGATTTCACTTAAACACCTTGTCTGTAAACCAGCAATGGTTTCCTATGGTTTTATCACTAAGGGGACACATCTGTATCAGATCAAGCTGCTATTTCTGCAGCATCAGTCATCTTGAAGCACTTCCCATATTCCATATGGAGGATCTTCAATGCACCTCTTGGGAACTGTGATATGGAGCAGAGGAGCATAGGGGAGAATAAGATTTCCTGCACACAAAATCTGACATAGCTGAGAAGGTGACCAGGAAAGTTCAAGATGCAGGCTGGTTCTGCAAAGGACCACTGCAAGAGAAAAGATGCATTTGTTCTTGCTATAAAGAAGTAATAAAGTCAGAGCGCTATTTATTAGCCAGATAACAAGCACCAAAAATGCTGTGAAGTAAACCCTGCTGCTGTGATCCCTGTGCTATCTCTGGCTATGTTTGTATGTTTAATAATGCCAACCGCCCAAAGACACTACCCCAGTTCCTCACTTCCTAGCCCTGCAGTCTCTGAATGAGGAGAAATCAGCCCATCCTGAAGTGTCCTCATCCAAAAGCTTCAGTGTTGTTATTCCAGGTTTATACCACTGTAAATCAGGCCAGAATCCTTTGGTTCCCATCATTTTGTGTATCAACTAGGGCCTTGACAATGGTAGAACAGCAACAGACTGAGAGCTCTTCGCTTTGTATCACCCATCTGCACTTCTGCATCCTTCTGCATGCATGCAGATGCTCATCCTCTTGCCTGTCACCATGCAGAGAGGTGATTTCATCTAGCCAAAATGATTTTGTAAGTTCCTTCATGCCAACCATCGAGGAGGGGCTGGAAATGCCCTTTTTCTGCTTCAGGGCAAAGTCAAAAGCCTCCAGAAGTCCCAGTAAATTAATTCAAAAGGGATTCAAGCAGCTTGAATGGATATGAGAATATTCTTCTTCTAACTTAAAGAAGTCACTTTGATCTACCCCCAGATATAGCATCTTCCTTCAATGCTCTCAGCATCGTCCTCAGCAAGTTTATGACTTGGATCCACAATTCCTGAATGCCTGGCCATCTTGGACATGGAGGTTTAGTTCCTATCAGTCTCTATCAGGCTTTTTTTACTCTCATTCACTCACTGTGTTTAAATTACTCCTTCTTTTTTACTCAGTCAGTGGAGAATTGAGATCTGCTGATGTGAGGGTCTCGGAACAGATGGCAGAGCTGTATTGATTATGCAGTTGAGAGTAGGACATAAAGAGCTTGTTAAAAGTAAATAATAATAGTTTAAGTGCTGTATACAAACCTTTATAAAACCTGGTGAAGCAAATCAAATAATCCTTGCAGAAATCTACCCAAGTTTTTAACAAGGTGGTGGAATTCAAGAGCCTTTTCCCACTTAGGTTGGTGCTGATACAAGAAGTGATTGAATTAACAGTGTGGAACTGCTAGAGATGAGCCTGCCATCAACATCCCAGCCAAATGAGATGTTTGCAACTAATGTGTGAAAGGGAAAAGAGAACTGATGAGGGGGAGAGAACAGAAGGACAGGAGCTGTGCAGTGCAAGACAGTTTTGTTCATAGTAGGGGGGGGAATTTATCTTTCATCTTTAACTCAGAGTCTGCACACACACTCACTCTGTTGTGTGTGGCATGCAGATTGGGGTCTAAGGAAGGGCATGGTGTAAAGCCACGGGTGAAATGTTTCCTTAATGGTTTTAGTTCAAGTTTTATATGTATAAAGTCCTTCTGAACTGAGAGCATTGTGAAGTCCATGCTCAAAATCCTCTGTCCCTCCATTCACTAACCACGCATTACCAACTACTCTGAATGGTCATAACTCTGAATGACCATGTTAGGTAGAAAGATTGATTAAAATTGTGAGGTTAGGCAACAAAGAGGAGATTTGGAGGAGGAAAAAGTAATCTAGGGCTTGTTCTGCTATATATTGCTATATGCAATGCTTTCCTGGATTATCTGTGGTGATCAGCCAGTCTCAGGACAAAATCTCCATCAGAGACTGAGTCATTCCGCGAGGAGTGTCCAAAATGGTATTAACAGCTCTAGCTGGGGAACAGGGTATTTTTACCAAGAAAGTGGCATTGCAAACTATTTGCAGGGGGGAAGATAGTATTTTCCTGAGGACCAATTCCGTGTTGTTTTCACATGAACCTATTTTAGCTCCAGATCAACCAACAACCAAGAGCCAGTCCAGCAGCACAGACATGTTCACACACACTCACCATGATGACATGGATTTGTGCAGATGCACCCCTGCATCCACACCGATGCTGGCCCTTTCCCTTAGAATGCTGGAGATGCCTCCTCCAGAAGGACATTGCTTCCCTCAAGTGTTCATCACTGCTGCTGCAGAAGGAAATCTTATGGATCATACTGCTTCATCTCCCCAGTATCAAGTGACTGAACAGAGCAAGAACTCAAAGCATACGAGGCTCCCCTAATTGCTAAATGAGCTAAGCCATTTATCCTGAGTCCTCATTTTTATCCATCATGTGGGGCTGGACACCATGAAGTAGTTCCCTGCTTTCCTTCCCACCCCGATGGTATGAGCTAAGAGGAGACTCTCTCCTTTGCTCCTATGACATTTTGAATGTCTCAAACAACTTGTTTCATACTGTATGAAATATGGGATGAAATAAAATACCATTTCCAGATACCATAAGCAGATTCTGATGAGAAATATCTTACAGATCCAAGGTGCTGTGGAAAAATCCCCATTTAAAGAAAATGCAAGAGATTACAATAACAATTTCAAGGCAATTTACCCTTCCAATGCAGAGGGAAATATCTGACCCCAGGACTTCCAGCAGAAGCCACAACCTAGGAATCAGGGGTATGGATAACCTGGAATACAGATCAGTGCAGTGAAGGAAAGATTCCTACACACTTTCATAGCAACAACAAAAATCAATTAAAAAAGGAAATAAATTTGCATGTAGTGAATAAATAACTTGTGGAACTCACTGCTGAAGGACAGTGTGGAACTTAACAGCACATCAACCGTTTTAGCAATTTCTAGTGAAACACTTCTGTAATAGGAAAAGATATAATGAGAACATTCATAGCTGGGTCAGATCAATAGCCCTCATCTCACAAATGATGGCAAGAAGCCATTGCACGGGGAAGAAATCCAAGAACAGAGGAAACCTCCCGATTTCTCAGCCCTTTTAGCTCCAAATATAAGTAAAGAATAGAATGATCAACAGCAAAGATGGCTTTGTGACAGCGGTACTACAGAAGGGTTTGGGGTAAAATATCCATTTCCCAGCTTTGCCAGTGATTCACAGGGTGATCATAGCAAAGGGCAAATATTACCTCTGCACACTTCCTATAAAAAAGAGATGACAAGTCTTGTTTAAAAGGAATGTGTGGTAAGTATAGAACCAGAGCACTTTTGGGATGCTCTGCTATTACAGTGATGAAAAATACAGACATTACATGAAAAGACCGATAAAGGAGAAGCTGTTTAAGTCATATTACTCCTGATTCACATCAGGAATCGAAGGAAATTCCCACAATGAAGAATTCCCCTTTGGGGCAGAATGATGCTGTGTAACCACACTAAGGCATCGCACCAACATTAAAGGGAATTGCTGCTATAAACAAGATAGCTGAAAAACTAAGAATCCTTCGTTTGTTTGCCTTCACTATTTACAAGCAGGTGGTGGTTTTACTAACTTATTCTTCACTCAAAATAGTTGATGTGAACATATTATTGTCTTTATGGTCACAGGACCGCAGTGTTGTCCTTATTCCTCCTTCCTGGCTATTTGCACCACATGTTGGATATTGAATCACACACCAGGGATGATGCCGCTATGGCCTCAGCTGTCTTTAGGGAGAAAAAAAGCCTTTCCTTTTTCCCTTTTGTTGGCAAATCAGCTACAAAATGCTCAGCATTGTTTGAATAATAAAAAAGCTTTTGCAGATGGCCACAAAAGCAAGAGGATTCTCATGAATATTTATTCTCACCGATTCTCTTGACAACTTCATTTTCTGCACATTCTTACAGAGGAACACTTGTGCACATAAACACAAGAAAACTCACAGATCGTGTGTTTTGAAGCGCTATCTAGAGATTTCCCCTGCAGGAAAAGCCCTCTTGTGTTCAATTCTTTGGATGCATGGATGAGAAATTACCTCTTTCCTGAACAGCTTGAGGTGCACAAAATCAGACATGATACCACCCTTATTTTAGGTAAGGAGCTGATGTTGGCTACAGTGGAGAGACTTGCCCTGAATTAGATGGCAAATGGTAGAATCACAGAATTAACCTCTGCTCTCTCAGAATTCCCATCCTTGCACAATGGTCAGATCTAGGGACCAGGCAGTGATTTAGGGACTTCTTAGTGTAAGGATTATCAGCTTCACACTCTTCATAACTCCAAGCGATGTGCTACCCTAAACAGGGTGCCCTATATAACTGCTTTATAGGCAGTGTCAGTACACATCATATCCTAGTCAAGGCAAAAAATGGAATTGTTCACTTCAATGAGCACAGGCGATTTTGCCTCAGCTAAATTCCACATTCAGTCCATCATTTTTGAAACAAAGGCAAAGTCTTTTTACACACTGCCGTAGTAAATAGTGTTTGAATGTCATAGCACATGGAGTGCGAGGCATCCAGGCAGGAAGGATGAAGGATGGCATATTCAGCTGAGCTGCTTCTACCCCCGTGGCTGTTTTACGTGAGTTGAATCACTGCAGATTATGCCTGGTTGAAAGGAAACAGTATATTGTGTGGTGTTTAAAGATGTCACAGTGGTTGCAGAGCTTTTGGAAACCAGTGACTCAGCAGGAAGGACACAATGCTGGTTCCAGCTATTAGGCAGTTATTTAAAACCAAACAGAAACCAAATAAAAAGCCACTTGTGAGTTCAACAGATGCACTGAATTCCCTGCTTTGCAAAGGCTAAAGTGTTTGCACAGAGGAGAGGGGCACATTTTTTAACATAAAGGTCACTGCAGTTCAATTCAAATGAATTATTCAGGACTTTCTTTTAATCTCATTAAATGTGAATGTCTGTAAGCAAATTCTGAATATGCAGGGAAAATCAAAGCCCAGCAAAAACTCATGTGCACTGATGGCAAAGCAGCAGGTCAGACATCTTATGGATGCACAAAAGAGCACAGCCAGGTTTCAACCCAACCGAAGGAACACAAATGAGAGCTCAAAATGCCAGCTGAGTTCTTGTGAACCACATGCTTTCTCATGCATCTCTTGCCTTCCCCATGCATGGCTGCCTTGCTGCAGATGTGTTTCCAGCAGTGCTTAGACATGGAAATGCCTATGACCCGCAGAACCCATCCATCACTGCATCTTCTAGATATCCAGACCCTGAGGTGCAAACAGGATCAAAGTCACTCAAGACAGGACTAGATGGTATAAGACCCCCTCAACCCATGTGTCTCCTGTTTCCCAATGGTGTTTTAAAGCCTTCTGGGATGCTACCTGGTCAGAAAGTTTCATGTAATTAAGTAGTTTCATGTAATTAGGTATGTTTCATGTATTTAACTATCGTCCTGTACTCACTGCCTTGTGCTTCCAGGAGACTGAGTTGCTTAACTTCGTTTAAATGGAAGTTGGAAACCTGAAGACACCTTATGGTATGACAAAATGTAATTATCCTATGCTCTCTGGCGCAGATCTAATTTCTCTATGTACATCTATAGAAACTCAGAACTCGGATGTACTCTGGAAATATAACTGGAACTTAAGAAATAAAGTTCTTCACTTTTCTATACAAGTAACTAATGCGTTGCAAAGACAGAAGCTCCAGAGCTGTTTGTACAACATCTGGTTGTTGGATCCTGCTAAACCAATCAAAATACTGGGGTGGAAAAAAGACACCATGGTTCAAGAACTGTCTGTGCACAGACTTCATTGTCACCAACTCATCACTCACAGTTGTTTGAGGAGGGCTTTGTGCAGCCATCTCCTCCTTTATGTTTGTAGCCTATTCTTTTGCAACAACTGCCTTCGTTTGCACTATATTAGCCTGGCTGGGGGGTGGTCTCACTAAATCTTCCCTTCATCCCCTGGTTCTGGAGCCGTAACACACTTCACTTCTAAGGAGCCCTATTTAACTAAGAACTGGAGCTAGCATCTCTAGCTCTCTATTTATAGGAATAACTATGTGCTATATCATCATATAATGGATTGACAGAGTTCAGCTATTAAAAACTCTTGGTCTTATTCGCAGCCCTCCTTGAGCACAGAAGTAAACCTAAATCCAGGACTCGTGTCCACTGTAAGCATCTCCATAGAGTTCTGGTGGATAGTAATTTAAGGCTTGGTATAGGTGTACCAAATTATTCTTCTCTGATTGAGAACAAACTCAAATCAAAAGAAGTATTAAGCTAAAATTGCAGAGATTTGCTCATTGTCCATCTGAGCTTGCAAAGAGGAGAAGTCCCCGGGATCTGAAGTCTTGCAGATAACTTCTTATGAACCTTCTAGTTCTTATGTGCCAGAGAAACATTCTCGTGTCTTAAACTCCTCTTCCTTGTACCTACAACTACTTATTCACATGGCAATGACACCAGCCTTTTCTAGTTCACAGATATTAAACACATTGCAAGAAGATCACCCTGGTGTATAGTTGACTCAGATCCAAAAAGAACAGACAAGATCAAACCCAAACAATGGCATGAAAGAAAGGTCCCAGGACAGAGTGGGCTCATAATCAATCATTTCCCATTACAATTTCAGAGAAAGCTTTCAAGGAAACTAGTCTCAACCATATTCAGCTGACACTGAATAGCTTCATCCATAACCCCTTTGCATAGGAAACCCATCTACTGCCATCTTCTGCCCCTCAAAACACTGCTGTCTTAAATAAGTCTCAAAGTCTTAAATCAGGCTTACAAACCTGTTCTCTGATTTCTTCTGTCCATATCTCTTTCTTTGTACTCTGTTCAGTTTCTGGACCTATTTACAACAAAGTGAATAGACTGAAAGAAAAGAGTGCCTGCGACAAAAGCCTCCACGGTCAGGGCCATTCCTGTAGTACTGAGGTCCCATGCATCAACCTGTTCATCTCATTCAAGCTCAACTCTCACTTTCAAGAAAGGTCTCATCAAAGTTGACTTCTGAATTGCCTATTGACCTATGCTAGGTTTGGACAATGGTGTCTGGAAGGATGTCAGCAACAGCTTAAAATAATAATCATCAACATCATCATCAGTCCAGTGCACAGGAAAGTCTTTTGCTTTTTGCTTTCTTACTACAGACAGCCTCACAGACACAACAAAATGTGCCCACTCATGACAAAGGCACTAAGAGCTCAGCTACTGTGAGTTCTGCTTTGCAGCAGCAAGCTGTTCAGTCAGTAAATATAGTCTGGCTAGTCAATAAGGTGACTTTATTGCCTGATTACTCCATAGTAATCTCACTGCTTTTGATAAGTGACAGTCTCAAAGACCCACAGAATACTGACAAGGGAAGAGGAGAGCTTGTCTAGAAGAAGCTGGTCCTCATCACATTGCTCTAATGTGGAAGACAGCAGTAGCTACATAGAGAACAAGGGACCAGTAACACCCTCAAATGGCTTCTTCCCCTATTTTTGTGTACTCTTGGAATCAGTGGATGGGGATTGTTCTTCAGACTCGAATCCCAACTGATTGTCAGTGATTGCCTAATTCCTTTGAATCATTTGTAGTCCTTCCACCAGCATCACTTCAAACTGCCACAAACTCAAGTTCACTGTAGGTGCAGATCACATGAGTTGTGACCTGATGGCATTTGGTTGGAAATAGCTCTAACTTCATGACCTTCTGCTAAAGCTGTTTATTAAAGCTTTTTGATAAGATAAAGAGGGAGTTAAGGGGATATTTTGTTGCTCTGGGTAATTTGTGATTGCTGGCAGGCCATCCTTGTGAGGCTGTGAGCCTAGTTGAAGTAGGTCACAGCATTTTCTATTGTGCCCACCTTGGTGACTGTCACACATATTTCTGTCATGCTGTACTTGGTGCTTACAGATTTGAAGCCTGCTTTACTAATGTGTTGCTTTAATTAGCTATTTGATAGAGTTTTCTGCCAGCAAACTCATTTGCTGTAATGTGCATGGCAGCTAAATGCAAGAGAATATCAACTGTGAGAGTATCTTGAAATTAGAGTGAGTATTTATTTGACAGTAATTGCTATGATGTTGTAAATCTGGGGTATATTTACACCTGGAACTGTGATTCCTCAATGCTGAAGGTTTCTGAGTGTGTTATATATATCCACTTCACTTGTAGAGATGCTGAATGCAGTTGAGATTGGGCATGAAAGAAGTCATTTTCATCTGACACATGTTTATTGGTTTAAATCAAATGAGCTGGCAATCATAGCTAATTTCCTGCTGCTGAGAGGCCATACCAATAATTGCCATCCCTAACATCACTCCCTGCAGAGAAGCCTGGAGTTGGATGAGTGAGGGTGGTCGCATCTCAGACCCATAGTGTGGGAATCCTTCATCCTCTTGGGTCCCCTCTAAGCTCAAGGGGAGTGAGAGCAGCCGCCCCTGCTTATCCCCTTCCAAACCATTACACGATGATGCATTCTAATATAGGAGAATCATAGTTGATTTTCCCCACACACACCCCCACATCCCCCTGGGCCTCCTCTCTCCTGCCTGTGCAAGAGGGAATACTACAATTTAGTTATACTACAACCCTGTCTAATAGCACCACAAACCCCTGGACCAGAAATCACTGCCTCTTCCTCCTTCTCCATAGCTGCTCATATCATAGGTAAGCATGACACCAGGGGTCACAGCATGGGGAAAGGCTGTTATCTCTGTCCTGCAGACTTAAAATGATGAAGAAAGCCTGACTTCAGCAGAAACCAGTGGTGAGACTCATGGTAAATGAGGGACACTGCACAGGCTGGAAGCAAAACCTTGAAGCTTTGCTATATTGCTCTCCAGCTGCTTGATCTTCTCCCACACTGACATGGTCTGGTGGGTAACATGGTTGGTAACATCAGTGCAGAACCTCCTTCACACTCATCAGAAAGGGGATTTTAGCCTCTGGAGGGGGAGAGCCCTGCAAAGGTGAGCACACTTTACTCAGCACCATCCTGTTGTGCGAGATGCCTGCAGGCAGAGCAAAACTCCTGGTTGCAATGAGCAAAATTGCCTGCAGATGTGGTGGTGAAACCAGTTTGCACCTGAAAAGACTGATTTGGAAAATGGATCAGTTTATTGCATGTTTCTCATAGAATAAGATTTCTGGACAAAGAATGAGACAGGTTGGAAAGCCTGAAACTATTCAAAGATATGAGGATGGATATAAGGTCATTCCCAAAATATTCCCCTGCATTTTCTCTCCTGTTTTCCATCTGGATGATAAAACTTCCAATCCTCCCAGTGCCCTGAGGTTAAAACCATCCACACTAATAACCTAAGTATGCCAGAGGATGCTCCCATGTGCTGGGACCGCCTTGCACATTGTGGCTCGGCTCTGTGCTACTGATCTTCCAGTCACCAGACCAAGGCAGTGAGCAAAGTGCCAGCTGGAAATGGCCCCTGAACTGCACTAATTGCCACATGTGGGACTGGTTTGAGGGTAACTTAGTAAAAATAGACAAAGTTTGTCCCAGGGAATATCCTAACATTTCAAAACATGCTGATAGTGCTCCTAAAACACTCGACCAGTTATATCTACGCAGTGGGAATTCCTTGTTACACCTCAAAACAGATCACATAGCAAACACATTAATAGTGCATGGTAAGTCTTATCATTGCTTCAAAACCACAGTCTTTGAAGCTTTCACAAAGGCCAGTGATGACACACACATATGTTGTAACCAGCAGCAAACCCATCATTACTTCAAATGTGGCTAAACGTCTCCTGATTTCTCTTGCAAATGTCTAGGGCAGTCCGAGGTCAAAAATCAGGCACCTAGGTGGCAACATGGTAGAGAATACATAGAGTGCTATGTACAAAGACTGGTAGGAGAACCTTTGTCACATACACTGGGCTCAGTGGGTAAGATTTAATCTGGCAGTGCTGGTACACACTTGGCTTTCTCATGGAGGTACTTTTCCAATGCAGAAGATGCTGTTTTGTGATGCCAAGGTATGAAGAAACAGAAGTCTGGTGCTAGGATGAGCCTGGGAAGGTGCCTTTGGGCAGGGGGTGCCCCTAAAGGCTCAGGACCTCGCAGTGAGCTCTGCCCTAGTGGTGTAGAGCTGTGCCATGGTCCCACTGCTTCACAGCACCACTGTGTTATGTGGATGTACCAAAAAGAGCTTTTCAGACCTGCTCTACCACAGATCTTCTCCAGGCACACATAAAGTTATACACTCTTTCTCTGTGATTAAGTGAATCCATCCTTTCTACCATCATTTGTCCTAGGTCCTTTCCTCTGGCAGCAAATAGGTGACATTAAGAATATCTTTGACCACACAGATGATATCTCACATGCTGAGGAGTGCTTACTTTCTGCTCCTTCTTTGTGTTCTGTTTTCCAGCACACATCTTAGTCCCTCCCTTTCTCCATCACCCCTTTATAATCATATAGAGATGCTTGCAATATGATTTGGTGCATCAGAATTGACGTGTCTTGATGCTGCTCTGCAAATGAGACCTGATTCTACAAAAAGATTACAGGCTTGGGGGGGAAAAGACTTGAGACATTCAAATATGCAAATGTGAAATAATAAGAGTCATTAATTAACCTCATTGAACCATATCTATGGCCTGAGGTAAAGCTTTCTTAGCACAAAGCCTCTTTTAAAGCAGGCTCAAACTACCTTTAATTGTTCCAAAAGCTGTTTCTGGGAGGGAATTGCTGGTTGGATGTAATAACCTGTGATAATCAAGTCCAGATACAGCCCCTCAGACTAGACAATACAAAGTTTCTATGCATTGCAAATTGACAGGGTGAAAAGAATTCCCAGATGCCTCATTTTAAAGGGTGTTTCCAGTGACTTGTGATATATAGAGAGAATAAATACAGAGAGAGTATGCGATAGAAATGAGTACAAAACTGAAGCACCTCCTGGGACACAAGCAGCACACACCTTTAATCAATTCTGATGTGCAAGCTAAAGAGAAGAGCTGGCTGGAGACCCTGGTCATGATGGAGGTTTGCAGCCTGGGCTTTTTGCCTCTCTCTAATTTTGATCCAGGGTTTGCCAATAGTTATTATTATTATTCAATAAGAAGTATTATTGTTATTGCCAAAGAGATGGAGATTCTTTTCAGTGATAAAACCATTCTCTGTCCCTTCTCCAGAAATGAACACAAGATGGTGCTGCCATCCACTGATAGCCAGCCTTGTGTATAGCTTTATGCTGTTTCTACTTAAGGTGTTTAAAATGATCCCACTTTAATCCCTTATGGATGAAGTCCTTGGGATACTGATAAGAGGAAGACAAAATGCATCTCTGGCAGCACGGCTCAAATAAGCAGGGTTAAACCTGTGTTTATTAGACCTGGAAACAAAGATGTAATGGTGAATTTCACAAAGACTCGTCCTAACTCTCATCCAGAAGAGAAAACTCCCCAAGGCGCAATGACCACTGCAGTTAACTCCTGTGGCAAGGCTCCATAGGAGACAGTGCTTACCATCCCTCTCCTAGATGAGCTGGGTTAATGCCACGATGCCCAGCAGAACTGCAGGAGTTTTAAACTAGATTTGAAGGAGGAAAGGGATAAAACCAGGTTCACTGGAGATAATCCTGAGGGAGCATACCAGTGTTTGCGGAACGGTGTGCTAGCAAGGTCCTTTGGTCTGCCTTCTCAGTGGAGTTAGGGGATGGAGGTCTGTGTGGCAGCAGGGAGGTTATTGAAACCAAGGAAGCACCTGAGAATGGTCACATAAGAATTAGGGCTTGTCCCTAGAAAAAGGTGACAGGATCAATAGTCCAACTGAAGTGCACCTACACCAATGCACACAGCACGGGCAACAAATAGAAGCCATGGTGCAGCAGGAAAACTATAACGCAGCTTCCATCATGGAAAAGTGGTGGGATGACTGCTACAACTGGAGTGCTGCCATGGATGGCTATAAACTCTTCAGAAGAGACAGGTAAGGAAGGAGAGGCAGTGGGGTAGCCCTCTGTGTTAGAGGGGTTTGCTTGTCTACAGCTTAATGATGGCGATGGTGTTAAGTGTTTATGGGTAAGAATCAGGGGAAAGGACAAGAAGGCAGATATCATGGTGGAGTCTGTTATAGATCAACTGATGAGGATGAAGAGGCAGACAGAATGTTCTATTTAGACTGGATATTAGGAAAAAATTCTTCTCTGAGAAGTTGTTCATGTGTTGGAACAGTCTGCCCATGGCAGTGATAGAGTTATCCCTGGAGGGATTTAAAAGACACATAGATGTGGTGCTTGGGGACATGGTTAGTGGTGGACTTGGCAGTACGAGGACTCAATGATCTTAAAGGTCTTTTCCAACCCAAACAATTCCTTGAATCTCTGATTCCATGAAAATCCTCATTAGTTCAGGCAGAAAGTGCCAGATGGCAAACGCAACATGAGCTGAGCAAAAGCTAGCAACAAAAAATGCACTGCCCAGGATTATGCTGCAACCAAATGCAGATCTGCTGTGTCTGCACTGTTCCCATCGCAGTCAGCATTTGGGAAAGACTTCTCAGTCCCCTATGGGTGCAGTGTAGATTCCCAGGATAGCTCTTTGCTCCTCTCTAAGGAAAAGCTAATGGCTGATGTATATGTGACTTGAGCTACTGGACAAAGCTGAGCCAACATCAGAAAGAACAGAAGGAAAAGACATGCCATCTACCAGGGAGATGGAGCAGATGGTGACTCGCTGCTCCCAGACTTACGTGTTTGTGTGAGACTCACTAGGAAATAGATACACCAGACCAATAGTTTTTAATGCAAATACAGGAATCCAGTTCCTCATAGGCTCAGGACCCCTCCTGGTACACCTTCTAATGGTAAATCCTGCGAGCACGTTACTGAGACTTTTATGAACCACACAATTGTGATCAACGCTCTTGCACAGGGCGTCTTTGTGCCCAGTGGCTTTGTTTTCCCCTCATTAGGGGCTTATATGAGCCCTTAGAAATTCTTCTTTCCACTCAGCCACTTCCTTGCAAAATCCATGGGAATGTGAGTTCCCCTTCTCTACTGACTGCTATTAAAACCAGCCAACTGGTGCAATGGTCTTGGTGGCACACACAGCACTGAGTAAGCCTCTTTCCAAAGGAAAGGAGGCTAAAGGGAGATTCCTCTCTCTTAAAAACAACTCTGATGTCCTTTTCATGAGGAGGCAAAGAGCTGCACCAAGTTTCCAGACTTGGAGGCTCTCAATGACTTCTTCACTCCCCATTTACACGTCTATCTCTGTTCATCAGGCTCTGCTGTGGCAGGACTGGGGATTGTGGCTTGGAGAGATGTGGCATTAATATTTTCCCAGGTGGTTTCTATTCCCATCAAAACCTGAATGGTTTTCCCCTCACATGTCCGTGCCATTGAATCAGTGGCGATGATTCAAGTTGCCATCCGTGAATTGCAGTCCATATGGATGTGAGCAACACATGGAAGCCAGCAACCTGCTCTTGATATCTGTACAGCAACTTGAACCAAACCAATCTTCTCCTCTCATCCCTCACAAACCAGTTTGATGTCATTCCTAGAAGTCTCTGCTCTGAGTTCCCTCCTACAACTCATAGATATGCATTACTAAAGGTCAGTCTTACTTTGCAAGTGCTATAATTTCAGGCTAGGCTCTGAGAACTGCTTGCATTTTGATGGAGTATCAAGTTAATAGCTGAGTGTCTGTAGCTGTATAAACCAAGCAGTAGAAAATTGCAGTGTGGCTCAGATGGGTGGACTTTGAATGCTAGGGTCAAATCCTCATCTTGAGAACTCTACCTAGCTAGCCCTTCCCTGCAATTACCTTGACTTTTGGTCATAACCAACCTACTTCTTTGTGCTGGTTTGAATCATGGTCGGTTGTTTGGAGAAACCTGCCTCTCCTGAAAAGGCTGCTTGCCATTACCTGATACTTCCCCACTGTCACTCAAGCATCCTCCTTTCTGTCCCTATTTCTGTGACATCCTGTACCGTTAAAACAAATATATATAAGCAAAAGTGGGGATGAGGTAAGAAGAGCTCTTCAAAGGCAGACCCATACAGCTCACTAGTGGTTGACGTTTAAGCAGGTGACCAGCTTTAAGAAAGCAAAAAGTAGAGCAAGGAAAGCTGCTGGGGTACAAATCACACCAAGCCTTGAGAGCTTCTGGTGGCTTGGAGTGCATCTGCTTTTCTGGGTTATCTACTGGTACTACTTTAGCTTGTCAGGGACAGATGGGGAGGATCAGAATATGCTTGGAAGCCTCCCATATCATGGCATTTTGGGTCAAGTTCTGGCATTACAGGAAAGCTGCTGTTGAAGGGTAATACCCCGTAGCCTAATAAAGAGGATGAGGGGGCTACAAGCCCAAATTATCCCATGGTCAGTCTACAAGATCAAAGGAATTATCTGATGATCCAATGAAATATGGCTGAAACATGGAAATTCACAGCATGTTTGAGCAAGAAAAGATGAATACCAAGTCAAAGGCCATCAGTTAGGAGCTGGCCTGCTCCCTAGCCTCTTAAGGAGCCAGGACTCACCCAGCCTTGCAAGGACAGCTCAAGCTGAAGAAGACAGAATCATAGAATCAATGACTCATAGAATCAACTAGGGTGGAAAAGACCTTTAAGATCATCATGTTGGGGTAGAGACAGTAACAGAGATTTTCCAGGAGGAGACAGAGATGTCAACAGGGATTGGTCAAAACTTCAGGTCCTGTTTTATCACCATTTGAAACCTTTGAGCTGGATGTTAAGCAGGGATATCTTGTTGCAGCCAGCCATATGAGTTGGAGCATCTTTCCCCAAAGGTCAAACACTGCTGTGCTCCCTGCAAGCTGGTACCATGCATCAAGGAATACATCCAGCAGCAAAATGATGTATACCACATGTCCCCTTGATTCTTAAAGGAAGACACAGGAGCCTGACTCTGCAATGATAGGGACTTTTTCTGTCCAGGACCATGCCCAGAACTGTCAAACTCATTCATCAGCTGCCTCTGTACAATTGGTAATAGCATTCACTCACCAGAAGCTTGCAGGGGTTGGGAGCATTGACCTAGAGTTAAAGACTCTTTGTTTATTACTAATCCCTGGAGCTATGCAGTCCCAAAGCCCTTCCCTTTCTGTGCAACACAAGACCAGCTTTCACAGCCTGAGCCCAGTGAAGTCAATAGAATGACTGTCATTGTCTCTGGTGACCAATGCAGTGTCCCTCGATTCTGCAACATTAGACTGGCTTCTGCTTTTGTTGTAATCAATACAAGTATTATCAGTGACCACTGCTGAATCCAAGTGGGATCATAGCATGTGTCCCTCAGGAGTTCCAGTGATGCTGAAACCTGTGATCACTCTTTTCTGACAAAAAGGCTTAGATTTTCAGCTGGTCTTTAGCATTTTCTGGGTGCCTTTTACTTCAGGACGGTTTCTTACAGCCACACTTGGATCATGCACTCTTCGTTCTGTCCCTGCATAGCCCTTTTTGAAAGCTCGCCTTGCATCTCCAAGGGGTTGCTCCTGGTGTGTTGTGAAACCACTACTGGAGTATGACAGCACCTTTTCTAGTGCAAGATAGAGGTCGGAAATGAGGGGTCAGGCAAATAAGCATCTCACAGTTGCTGTAAGCCGGATAAGAACCTGGTTTAGCATTACAAGCAAAAACACCTCCATTACATCCTTGAGCAAGATTTTTCCCATGAACTGTTGGAATCTCCTCTGTTCCCACTGGCTTTGCATCATTAGTAGCATCACTAACATTAATTAGCCCTTGATAAAGATTGGAATGAGTCTTGGATTTGGGAAGGAAAACTGGGGCTTTCCTGGAGGAGGCTTCAAGTGATGGAGAGCTCTTACCAAGTTATAGGGCAGCATCACGCTATTCAGGACACATGACAGGATTTGGGGCCTTCAGAGATGCAGCTGGCTTTCTTGGCAAGACTAATGCTGTGGCGATCTATATCCAGCATAGTCTCATATCCCCACTGCTCATGACCACTCCTTGTGGCTTTTGCCCTTCTACAGACCTACATAACTTTACTTGGCTCAGCCAACAGCTCTTTCCTCACACTCAGATCCAAAGGACTCTGTTAAGGGGAAGTGACACAATCCATATTGCCTTTCCAATGGCACTGCCCTGTGTAAGCTGTTTCCACTACCACAGCTTAAAAGGAAATATCTTCTTTCTATCTCTGGGTATCTCTTGCTTCTGCTTCCAGCCACTGTGTCTGCTTGGAGAGGGGGACAGCCATGGAACCCTGATGCAGGCATCAAAGACAGGGAGGATGTATTGACCTCTGGAGTTGTCTTCTCCATATCATCTGCAAGGAGAACCAAAACAGCATTTTAAGCTAAGTCCTTTTCAATTACAGAACAAAGGTGAAAACTAGCTCACTAAGCCATCAATGAACATGACCAAACCACGTACCTTAAATTTCCCCTGGAGGGTTAAGTTACCATGTTTTGGGCCAGACGTTCCAGAACCTTTTTCAATTTGGGATAATTATCACAAGCAAAATGGCTTTTCTAGGATGAAGTGGAGATCTGGGCACCAAATAACTTTTGCATATGATTATTTTCTACTTTCCCAGATTTTTTTTTCCACTGGAATTTTGAATGTCCGCAAATTATAATTGTCTTTTTATTGTTTTCGTTTCTTTTCCTTTTTTTTTAATGGAAAAAGGGGATGCGTGAGTCATTTCCATGCTGAGTTCAATTTGTTTAATGCATCAGCAAAAGGGCCCAAGCCAGATGCTGGTGGAGGATTGGCATTCCCCTTTATGGCAGTAGATGGAGCTACGTCCCCAGTAATGCCCATTTCCAGGCAGAACTGCCCTGAAAAGAGGTTTGATGTTGTGCTGGTCACTTCTGGCATCCAGAAGGAGGTTAGGTGGACCAAGGAGATAAATAAGCAGGGTGAAAAGAATGAAATAAATGCCAGGAATTGGAGCAGAAGACACTTTTTAAAGGACTTTATTTACCAGGCATTTACTAAGGGAGCTGTAACCCCATTTCACACCACCCACTGTAACGTGGGGACTCACAGTTGCACCTCCCCATAGCCTGCCTGCATCCAGCCCTGACACCACTGGCCTTCTCCAAGAGTTGTTTTGCTATCTCCTGTTCAGTGGGAGAGCTGAGGTTCTTCATTAAATCCAAGGGATTCCTTTTATAGTTGCTTGCTAAATGTCTTTACTAGCCCGAAGCTTCAGTGTTCAGACGTGGAAGACCCTCCTTCTCCTGCCATGGACCTTGAGCTGTTATACTGCTTCTTCTTTGCCATACAACTGATGGAGTCCTGCAGATTGCTTTACTCTATATGGGTTAAAACCTCCTCTGGTTTTAACCTTCATCATCAGCATTCCATCAATTCCTTCAGCATGCTCTTCCATACCTATTACCATGTTTTCATGTATTCTCTCCAAAAGGAAAACAGAGAGAAACTTCTTCATCTCCCCACATGGGCAGAAACCATCATTTTGAATATTACTTCTTTGAAGTGGTCTAAACCAAATCATTCCATAAGTACAACACCTTATTATTATTTATGGGCAGGCAAATCACAGAAATCCATTATAATAATACCAGGTTGATCATCACTGTTGCACCAGCAACAGCTCCACATGACTGAGCAGCTGCAGCCCAAAGCCTCCAGGCCATTGTGAAAGGCATATGTAAATGTAAGACCATCTCAACCTCCAGCAGATGCTAAGCTGGGTGGAGTAGGAGGGAAAGTTTATTTACTCTTCCTAAATCTATGCTATTCTAATCAGGGCTAAAGAAGCTGTTCCTGGATGGCAGAACCTGCCTGGATTTGTTGGTTAGAAGCTCATGATTGGACTTTTGGTGGCTGGAACTTCAGGTTTTAGTTTAAAATCTTCAGAGCCTTGTAAGGACTGAGTTCATGGCACAGTCTTTCCTCCAATGAGGACATTATTGAGTTCTCTGTCTTCATTCTGGCTACCTATTTTCATGAAGCTCCTTGGAATGAGTACTAATGCAGCTTTAACCTCCCTGCCAAGTTCAATTTAAAGTCTGCAGCATCCTGAAGATACTTGGCTGGAAGGACTCACCTCAACTGTCCAGCATCCTGACAGCCAGAACTGATGGAGCTGGGAAAACCTGGGATTTAGGCATATTCCGAAGATAAGACAGTTCCCATGAGTGTGTTAGTGTCATTGGCCTCATAAGGTACAATTAAAAAGTTAGATTACCTGTGCATTAACTGCAATGGTCACCTTAGTCTCTGATTCACCTCACATGTCTGAGATGCTTCAAACTGGCTAGAGAGATGCTTGCAGAGAGGATTGCTCCTCTCCATTGTATTCCACCCTCTCTTTCCTTAAGGCCTGCCTCGACAGCAGAGATAAACTGATTGCTCCCTAGTAATCAACCCACATCTCTGCATTAAAAAGGTGGTGTCAGGCTTACATAGCTTTTAAACCATCTGGAACAAGTCAGGGCCAGGCAGAGAGAAGCAAGTGCACTGCACTCATGGGAGAAGCTGGCAGACGTGTTTTGCCCTGTTGACAGATAAGTAGGGCTCAAGTACAGAGACAATTTTGAAGGAGCCATGAGTCTGCAAGGCACTCAGGCATTTCCAGCCTGGAGACTTCCCAATCCCCTCCAGCGCGATTTCGGATCATGTGAAGAGAGGAGCCAGGTAAGAGTGGGAAAGCAGTTGTGGTTTTAAATCATCCCACCCACTGTGGAGCTTGGGAAGCACCAGAAACACATTTCATAACATCTGTAATGCTTTCCCCTCAATCATGGCTCTTGCACTCAGATAAGACGAGGCAATGAAGAGCAGACGGGAAGCACTGACTGAAGATATTGTAGCTCGCTTCGAAGCTCTCCATTCTCATGTAGGAGCAGTATGAGAGCAACATATGCCATGGGAAATCAGGCAGAAGGGCCACCAGGGCTTGGTCTTGTTTGTTGTTCTTGCCTGAGCCTGACCAGGAAGAACAGGGGTAACTCATGAGGACACGCTGTACCCTGTTCCCTTCCTGTGTCCACCCAAAGGCACTTTATTCTTATGGCCCCAAAGCAAAATTAATTCCTGTTTGGCTCTGAACACAGAGAACACTGCAGTTAAGGAAATCTTCAGTGTAAAATGCTTCCAGTGCAGAAAATGCTGACCTTAAATTATTGTCAAGGGCTTGTCCCACATTATCCCTTATTGGCATTCCTGGCTGTAGTAGAGACTTTCTTCTACCCTTAGGTGGTCTTCACCTGTGAGGAGGGATTTCTGTAGGGCTCACACTGCTGTCTTGCCTTCAGTTTTATGACAGCTTGTAAATAGAAGAGCCAAAAATGTAGCTAGTGGGCCAGCAAGGTGCTCCCTTTCAAGCAGTTCCTCTTGCTCTGGGGTTTCCCCAATGATCTGGCTTGTTCTCACAAAGCTCCTTCTGTCTGGAAAGGACTGTGGATAGTTGAATAAGGTCATGGGAAGGTCTGGGAAGGATCCCTAGCCGTATTGATGCTATAGGGATGAGCTTTCTGCTCCACAGTCCTGGTCCTCCAGACCATGATGTCATGCTCTTGGTGTCACACTGAAGCTGCCTGGGCACAGAGGACTTACATGTCCTGGCAGCCAGCAAAGATGTGTTGGTGGTGACCAGGGCTCAAAGGCAAATCATGAAGCATCTGGGTCTTACTTACATTGGAACAAGTCATTGCCTTAACCTCTTCCTCTGGAAATCAACACTGCAGAAACTCATGAAACTACCTGCACAGGAGGTGCAGAGCTCCCTGCTCAGACTCACTCTGTCTACTGCAAATATTCCCAGGGGATGTTTAAAACCCTTTTTGCTTTTACTTGTATTTACAGGAAAAGGGAACAGGCAAAAAATCTAGAGATATTTATCCCTCATTATCAAAGTAGCACACAGAAACATTGGGCTGGCAGGAAATGACTCAGAATGAAGATGAACCTCTTACTAACATAATCTGAAGAGCAGGATCAGCATCTGCCTGTCCATCTGTCCTTCTGTATGTTGTAAAAGCAGTAGAGAGTGTTTGCTCTACAGATACTGAGCTGTCACCCTTCTC
Organism: Forpus xanthops; assembly: GCA_032466535.1. Taxonomy (NCBI): domain Eukaryota; kingdom Metazoa; phylum Chordata; class Aves; order Psittaciformes; family Psittacidae; genus Forpus; species Forpus xanthops. The sequence continues at coordinate 25,298 of JASSUY010034417.1, forward strand.
ACTGTGATGGAACTCGTCAAACCAACCACTTATAGATGTCTTAAAACCCATCAGGGTTAGGTTCCCTTCACAGCCATTGAAGCTGAAACTTCTAGCCCGTAATTTATCTACTACACATCTGTATTTAGAAAACTGAATCAAACATCCAGTCAATGCAGTTAATAGTCTGGAGAGTGACATAACTCACCCTACATATGACTAGCTGGATGCCTGACTAGATTCTGTTATCTATTTTAATTAAATCTCCATTGGACTTGCTTATCACATGCAACCATCTCTGTTCAGGCACCTATAGTGAATTTCCTATTCAGTAACATGAATTCCATCACTACATTAGCTTTCCAAGGTGGAAGGAGTAGCATGGTCATGAGCTCTGTGGGCTCTGACCTACATAGAAAGTAAGGGAAAAAAAAGGTAAATGGAAACTTGGCCAGCCTTGCAAATGTCCCTGGGGTTTGGAGGTCATGAGTGCTTGTTCTATGGACACAACAAGTGGGTTCATCAACACTGCAAAAATAGAAGTTGTTTTTATCCAGATTAGATTATCTCTGTGGTAGGTTGTTTTACAGGATTCCAACATGATTATGCAAGAACTTGGTTTTTGGACTTCCTTAAAATGGCAGCACCTGAGAAAATACCTTGGTATTGTCTCCTACATGAAAATAGTGAAGCCTGGAGAGGTGAAACTACAGTTCTCCACAGGTATATTTAGTTATTTGGAAATGGGTTGGTTTCTAAATGGGCAATAAGGACCAGGCGGTCCTCCAGGTATCCCACATTGTGAGCAACCACAGAAACTCCTCTCAGATCTGTTGTCACATCATTATGTGAAGAAGAAGGTCCTTCAATGCGTTTCACCCCTAACTGCAAAGGGTGCCTGGGATCCTGGCCAGCCTGACTGCAGAACTTCAGACAAGGACCTCTGTGATCTCCTTCATTAGAAGAATCTCTGCAGGCAGCTGGACTTTAATATGTGCAAACACAAGAAAGCACCAGCCCATGGGCGCCAGCTCTTGAAAAGCAGTCGTTCCACTTATCTGGATCCAGCTCTTCTCCATGCTGCCACCCCTCCTTCTCAACGGGATGGAATTTGCTGGCACTGCTGCAAGTCTATTCTGTCTATTCAGTAGTTGCCACCACAGTGCAGCATCCCAGGGTGTTGGCAGATACACTTTAGAGTAGGAGGGCATTGCTACGCAACTGTTTGCTCTGAGAAAGAAAATTCCTCAGAATTATCATTTTCAGCCCTATTCCCCAAACGTGTCTAGGCAGAGTTATTTAGGATGGGCCCTAAAGAATTACCTACCTCTGAATCGGTTCTTATTTGCTTATTGACGATATTGCACCAAAAGAATCACATTCCTGTCTCCTGAGATGCCACTCAGAGAATAAAAAAGCTTGAAGCACATGCCCCAAAGCATGAAAAAGGTGAGATAAATAACGAGAGGAAAGAAACAACTGCAGAAAAATGACAGATTCCTTTATTAAAGACTTTGGAGCAAGCACAAATGAATGCAAGGGCAAAACTCTGACTTTTCCCCTGTATTTTCTCTACCCAAACCCTTCAGAACTCACTTTCAGGGCAGCTCTTTGGCAAGAGGGAAAAGCATGAAGACAGTTTAGGTTTTGTGAATGCAAAGAACTCTCAAAACAAAGTGAAGCCGAAGAGCTTGTGAAACTGGGGGTATCGCGAAACATTCCTCCCTGCAACCTCAGCCGTTGTTTGTACAAGCGAGATGCCTGATTGGTCCCTTCGACTTTGTAACTGAACGCAAGACTTGTGTTACGCAATCTGCAATTATTCTTATTTGGAAACAATTTTCTCTTTTACTTTCGGGATTCTTTAGGGAATAGGAGGCAGCTCAAAACAGCGCAGTTTGCCAAGGCTAAACCTAAAAACTAGCATCCGAACAGGCTCATTCGGTTCTAAATTTGTATCCTTGCAGTTCTGATACACTTTAAATTAAGAAGAAGAATGTCTTTTCTCTCAGTCTTCTGTTTGGTACTGAGCACTATCCCAGCCCTATAGCTTTAAAGTAAAATCCATCAGGGATTTAGTACAGATGAACAATTCAGGATCTGAGTATTTCAGGAGAACAACAACGCGTTCTCTGAGACTGGAGAACAAGCTCATTAACTTCAGGGTTTACACATTTGACTGGAAAAATAAAGGAGTGAAGGATCTCAGGCTGGCTGGAACTTCAAGCAGGGCTGAGTTCTAGTTAAAGCCTCCGCACTAAGGGCCTGTCTGCACTAGACCCCTGGTTGAAATGTCATTCTCTCGCAGCCACACTTTGCACTCTGGTTTTGGTACAAGAAGCACTTCTGTAGCAAGACAGCAACATTTATTTTACCTACCATGAAATACTCCCTTAATAAAGTAAAATCATGACTATTCAGTCTTTCTGGTTTGAACTGTGCGATGCAGAGGAATAGGAGCATCCTGCAGCCTTATAGACCGAAGGATGGAGGGATGATATTTTCGAGGTCTCACTCCACATCCTACTTCAGAGCCAAATGAGGACTGCAATAGGCAGTGGTTTTCCTTTTTGCTCAAGGTGAAACTAGACTCAGTTGAGCTTTCAGGTTCTTTCTGTGTTTGGTTTCTTCCCTATGGCGTCCCTGCCCATAGCAGGGGGGTTGGAACTAGATGATCTTAAGATACTTTCCAACCCTAACTATTCTATGATTCTACATAGTCTGAACTATGCACACAGCCTCGCAGTCAGTCCCTGCCCTCAGTCACTCTGCTCCTAATGGCATGAAGGCAATTTCCGGTGAAAGCAGAAAGTGGGAACACTGGGGATGTCTTAAAGGCTAACCAAATTGTCTTACGTCAACCTACATCTTGTCCGTTAAGCCACTGTTGCACTGTGATTCTCTGCCTGCAGGCTCCGTTTGTACCAGACGACACTGACAGGTTGCTGGGAGAGCGATGCCTCCCCATACAGACAGGGGCAGACACAATCTGCTGGGGACAGGAGCATGATTGGTATGTGACTGTCTGAGCCACAGCAAGAGGCTGCAGAGAGAGACCCATTGGTCACACTGCAGAAGAGGATCAGCAGCAGGGACTGATTCCCACCCTTTACCCCTTCTTCATCTTCCACCCGCTCAGGAAACACAGACCTGTAGAGGCAGCTCATACAGGCTTTTTAGCTGCTGAGGTAATTCTGTTGTCTCTTTACATAAACTAGGCCAGCACAAGCACTACCAGCCTAATTGCCTCGGTACTAGGGATTTTGCCAGGAGAGCTATGGTGACTCCAAGTTGAGATGCTCAACATCAGGATGAGGGTTGAGCCTGCCTGCAGGTAGGTGTTCACATGTCCTGCCAAGCTGTCGCAGTTCTTTCCCATTTTCACAGCAAGTAGTGAAAATACAAACCCTTCCCTACCCAGATACTGGACAATTCCCATCACTGCATGTGGCAGATGACTGTGCACACCCAGACAAGAGAGGATAGTTAGATCCGGGCCGGCTGCTCTAGGCATGTTTTATCCACCCTGCTTGTTGTAGCTCCATCCAGCATGTTTATGCTCTGCTTTGGAAAGGACACCCCTTACGCTCTTATCTACCCCAAGATGCAGGACCAGGAATATTTGAGCCACCTCCATGCTGCTCCATGCCAGGCTCCTTTTCTCAACCTCTCTCTGAGATGATGAGGTTTTCAGCCTAAGCAGGAAGTCATCAGGTACAGCCCCATGCAGCTGGTAGTGCAGGTATAGCCCCAACCCTCCAACCTTATCCCTCTGCCTCTCCTGGAAAATGACATCACTGTAGACAATTTGCTGTTAATCAAGAGGATTAAACAAAGTCAAATACAACCCCAAAAGAAACAGCTGATGAAGCTGTATCTTGTCAGCAATGAATGCCTCGATGTGAACGGGAGCATGATCTGCCTTTGTTGGCATTTTCTGCTTTGTATCTGACTAGCATTTGCATCTCTTAATTAAAGAAGCATGGACAACTGTATAAATATACATGTCATTGCATTAAAGCTTCTGATCTATCTGACAGCCCAGCATGATGCAGCAGCATTAGTAACGTTTGTTATACTCTTCCAAATGACCCCATTTGGAGTGGAATTGTAGTCAGCCTGTGTGTATTCTAACCCAAAGAGTCGTGAGCACATGAATCGTGATAGAAATACATCCCCTGAATTGCATTTGGTTATCCTTTTCTTTATAAAGGCCATGACTGCTCTAAGTAAACTTAATAAGAGCCTGTGCAGCTAGGTATGGATTACATTCCTGTGTTGCATCAGGTAAGTGAACTTTCAGGTTATGATGGTAGAGGTGTTGGAAGCTGATGGATGATTAATGTCCTCCTTATACACCAGGACTGGGTCTTCAGCTTCTTCTACCCCAAGATGTCTTCTTCCTCCTGCACAGATTGAGCTACTTTGCAATGATGGGTCAATATTTTGCTTGGGAAGGAAGGAAAACAGGAAAGAAGCTAAAGTGGACAGGAGGAACTTCTTGTAATGTAAGGTAATTTTCTCCTGCAAGTCTTCCTCCTGAAGAGGACAATTTCAATCAGTTCCACAAAGTTTTCCGTACTATTTCCATATCCCTTTTTCCCTAAGGAGCTGGTGCCATTCCAGGCTCATTTACACATGGGTCACTTTAGTGCAGGGCAGTGTCATGTGCAGTCCAGGCTGAAAACGCTTTTCCACTGACATCAGGAGTTGAACTTAGTCCAGAGGTAACTTTACAATTTCAGGAGTCATCTATCTTCTCCACTGTGTGGCCTCCATCGCTCACAAAGTAGCATGACCTGAGTCAGCTATGGCTTGGCAGAAAACAAAAAGGAAGGATTTAGGTTTCTTGGGTTACCTGCAAACTGGATTTGGATTTCTTGGGTTACCTACAAATCGGTTCTTAAAGCATCAATGGGGGTGGCAGCTAACCCTGCCCTTCCAGCTGCCAGTGTTTAAATATGTTTCTGAGTCTCAAAGGCAGGAAGCAAGATGATAAGTTAGATTATCTAATCAGTATGTGCAGTAAGGAGGGCAGCTGGGTCAGTATAACACTGCTCAGCATGACAGCCAGTATATAAATAGGATCAGTGCTTACAGATCAGGAGGCTGCTGACCAAGGTTAAAGTAATAACTAATATATAAATACACCATGATCGTTCTCAGAGCCTGCTTGTGTTTCCTTAATCTGTGCAGAAGGCTGAGCATTTCTAAGTGACCTTATGAGCATCAAGGGCTGCCTGAAGGCCTCACAGGCAGACAGGAGAGGGTTGGACAGCTGCCCAGATGAGGAGGCTGGATCTGAGCTCCCCAGTTGCCATTGATTCCCCAGGCAGTGATGGAAATCAGCTTTTCCCTCCCCCTGACCTGGAACAGATGCAGCACAGGATTGTCATGAGGACCGATTAGTTCATAAGATACCGTCATCCCTCGAGCAAGCAGAAACAGGAAATGATGCAGGGATGCGCTGCTGTGAAGGCAGGGATGCTGGCATACATCTGGAGGACTTTCTTTGGGTTCACACTTCAATGAAAGCCAAGCTGGTATATCTTCTAAAGCCCACAGCACCATTTGCACAAGAAAGGGACCATATTTAATCACCAAGACTGCTACAGCAACCATGAGAGACGGACATGTGGTGACAGGGCAAGAGGTGATGGGCTCAAACTGAAACAGGGGGACTTTGGGTTAAATATAAGGAAGACGTTCTCTACTGTGAGGGTGGGGAGGCACTGGCACAGGGTGCCCAGAGAAGTGGCGAATGCTCCATCCCTGGCACTGTTCAAGGCCAGGTTGGATGGGGCTTGAAGCAACCCGGTCCAGTGTGAGGTGCCCCTGTCCATAGCAGGGGTTTGGAACTGGATGATCACAAGATCCTTTCCAACCCAAACCATTCTATGAAAGGGAAGGCTCAGTTTGCAGACTGAGTCCTCTACATTCAGTTGACAAAGGCAGGGGATAAGAGTCAAAACAATCCCTAGTGACTTCAAGAGGCTCTTAAGCAGGTGAACAAGGAGCTAAAGCACAATCTGCACAAAACACTGTGCCTTGGGAAGCCAAGGCTCATATTTTCCCTTCCAAAAGCCATTGGCACTAAGTGCATGTTATCACAGAGGGGTCAAGTTTGTGTATTTCCTAAGAAACCTCTGTGCCTTTGCTGCGAGCCACAGCCAACGAGCACAGCCTTAGTATTCAATGGTGTTTTTCCATCTTTCTCTTCCCTCCCTCCAGAAATATTATGCAACCCCTTCCATTTTTAGAAACACAGACCCAGGCTGCTGAGCAGATCGGGCTGATATTGATCATTCCAGCCTTTGTGACTTCAGAAAGCCAAACCCTCCATGGGGCAGGACACGGCTGGAGTCAGAGGAGGAGGAGGAGGGTGAAAACACAACACTTAAGGGGCACAGGCAGCATTCTTTTGTGTTGCAGCATGTGCCTTGGTGGAACAGAGAGCACATTATCCTGCTTGCACAGCATTCTCTGACCTGCTTTTGACCCAAGAAGCATTTGCATTCATAAACACTTGAGCGGTACCCATGGGAGGTGAGGGAAGGACAGGAAAGGAAAAGAGTGGGTTTATCAAATCTGGGATCGCTGCAGGGCTTGGAAAACAATCTTTCTTCTCTCTTCCAGCCCAATTGTAAACCAGCCTGCATCCAAGAGGGCTTGTTTACTATGCTTTGGAATGGAGGGTTTCTGCCAAGAAAGCTCCCCAGTTGGTAACCTTTGGTTGAGAGGACAGTGAGACCAGGATTCCCAGGCATGAGTCCCCACCATGTCCCCAGATATATGCTGAGTGTATGGCTTAACCCTGAAGGACTTCACCCAGTACTGCTGTTCTTTCTGGGAGAAAAAGGCCTGAGAAGGGTGTGTATCAGAAACGACCCACCTCTCCATTTCCTCCTGACCTGGAGAGATGGGAGAGCAGGCTGGGGTCAACTCAAGATGGGTCGTGAAGAAGGACTCTGGAAAACAGGAATGGAAGTCAGGATGTAACCAGAAAGGTCAGAGCACCACAGACATCCAGGCCCTTATCCACGTCTTGATATGAAGTATAGCTCTTGTTCTCTAAAAAAAGACAAGCAAACTGGAAGAGATACAGTGAAAAGTGATAAAAAGAGGGTGGATCTGACCCTGCGTGTCAATAAATTAAGCGTTTTGGGTAGAAATGGGGTGTTGCAAGTGGAGTAAGGTGTCTAGAAAGTGTCCTGAAAGAGGTGCGTGGGGAGCAGTTGGTTATCATTGCTACTGCATCCCTGTTATTAACAGAGAGAAAATGGGGTACTCAGGCAAACCTTTGGCCCTCCCTACTCTGAACACTTCTGTACTATGTTGTGATGTGCACAACATATAACATGGAGCAATATCAATAAAGAAAAGCCACCAGCTTCTACACAGAGAAAGCAGAGGAGCTATAGGAGAGATCTGTGGAGAGCCCAGCAGATTTCTTCAAACCAGCCCAAAAGAACACATCAGGGAACTAAAAGCAATGCTTAGGACAAACAGTAATCACCAATCACTGATAGTTTGCTTTACCACAGGCTGTTAGATCAAAATTCAAGGGGAACATCAACCCCATCTTCAGCTCCTGAGCCTTGGCCCTGTCCATATTAGACTGGCAGAGCTGTCAGTCTCATATCAGTGTGTCCTGACAAGTGGTTACACTTGCTAGCATAAGTAGGCCCAAAGCAGAAAGATAATGGGTTTCCTGTCAAAAGTCATTTTATACCTGCAAGAGTAGGCAGGGCTTGCTATACAAAAGCAACCAGAAAGCCCTAGGGATGTACCTAAAGGACATCTATTCACTAAGCTAAATTAAGATCTTTAGGAACCTGCTCTTGCTATGGCATGGGAAGGCCAGCTCATCCACATTGGAATGCTGAGCAAAGGAGAAAAAGGGAGAGGGCAAAGTAACTATATTCCTTTATGTCTTTCACCAGTGGGTTTAAGTCATTATCAGAAGCCTCAATGCTTTATGAAATCTGCCTGGAGCAGCTCAGTACAGGTAATGTCAAAGGGATCTTTTTTGCTCCCTCTTCCCAGTGGCTACCACCATCTTTCCAACCAGTGCAATGGGTATCTTCAGAGTACCGAGTGGTGCTTCTTAATCCACTGAGCACCAATCACAGCTTTGCTCTCACAGTTGCCCTCAGCTCCAAGGAAGCATTCACGCAGTACTGGGGATGCTTCTTGGAGTCCTGTGGTGACATTTGTGTCTTGTGGAGTTCAAGAGGTACTATGGCTTTTGTCCAGGATTCATCTAAGATAAGACAGCTCAGTGATAAGCAGAGATCTAAGTTCAATCCCTTACTTTCATCGCCGGTTGTTTCCTTTGGGATATTCGGTATGTCTCTCTTCACTCCAGTTTTCCCAGGAATCAAACGGGAGTAACTCTGACATCTTGTTTGAAGAGTTGTAGAAGAGATGCAATAAAAACTCAAGATACTGCTCTAACAGGAGCTGTAAAATTGCCTACTGAAAATATAGAGCCTTTCATATTACCATTGGAGTTGATAACTAACGCATGCGTGTGCAAAAGGCAGGTGGCTGTTGGAGTGTCTCAGGCTGCATGGGATATTCCAGTAACATGCAGCACCAAAATCACGTCATCTTCTTCCCCAGCCTTGAGAGAGCAGCCACATGTCTACATAGAGCTTCCATTTCCACTTCAGACAATGTCATCTCTGCTTGGAAGCTGCTCTTGTGCCTGGGGAAGCAGCTCAGATCTGAACCCAAAATCCTTTTCTTGTCGCTGGCGGTGGGGGACTCTTTTGTTGGGTTTTTTTTGCAATCACATTGCAAAACAAACTCTGCTTGCACAAGATGTTAAACACAAGGGTGTGGGAAAATCTGAGTTATCATCATAGAAATGCTCCTCCTGCTCTCTGCAGCTTTCACCGAGGTGATGGGCTCCATGCAAGGATGCAACCCTCAGTGCCCCATCATATGCTGGGGACCTGGATAGGACTAAGAGGCACAGTCACCCTTGTATGACTGCTATTGGATTTAGGTTCTCTGCTCCACAGGAATTTTACATACGAGCAATTTACTATGAGAGAATATGCCACAAAGCCTAGTTGCAAAAAGGCACAATCCCAAGCCAGGTAGCACCCCAAGGACGTCAACAGCAGAGCCCAAGTGCTTCACACTGAGCTGAATGGCGTCTGAGGAAGAGGAAGGGATATGCTGCAGGCTTCGGACCGCCACTAGATGGGGGCACGAGCACACACAGCTGAACCCCAGGAATATGAACACAAGGAGGTCGCATATCATGAACTTTCTCTGCCCCTTGGCATGGCTCAAGGCCTCTCCAGGGACATGGATCTGCCAGACATCCACCAGGTTCATCAGCTTAGCCATTCATGCATCCATGACCGAGATACCAGGGCACTTACAATCTCTCCACTGGAATAAGAGTTGACTGCATTATGGCTTTGTGTTCAGCTGCATTAGGTCTTAGGCTGGACCATGAACATCAGTAGGAGACCTCATGTGGCTACCACTTGAGATCATTAGTGAGCCATAGAGCTTTACTGTCATGAGATCTGCTCCAAAAGATTGCTTTGCTCAATACTTCCAACCAGGAGATTCTCTCTTGGACTATAAAGAAGTGCCTGCTCACTTCTCAGTTCTTCAAAGCCATCACTGGAAACAGCCTGTGGAGTGCTCTCTGCTGTCTGCCTCTTTGACAAGGTGTCCCACACATTGGCTGTGATTTAAGAGAGCACTTCTTTCATTGAGCCCAGAGGAACTGGAGTGTGTGAAAGCTCCCTCTGATCCCAGCACATCCTGTGTGACTTCTTGGTGAAGGAGCAAGTTCAAGAGGCTGCCAAACACATCAGCCCTGGAGCCTGAGCAACTGACTGAATTGGATGTGAAAATCTGTTAAGAACTGCAGTTTATACACACACAGACATATTCCTCTCTCAAAAATGAGCCAGGAAGGTGGAATTGGTCTCTTATTGAATGCTAAGCCCTATTTAGTGTTACCAGTTTTCCAGAAACATAAAGCAGCCTAAACAGATTCCACTAACCATGTGCTATCAATTAAACAGAAGCAAGTTTTACAAAGGGAGAAGCTTTGGTTAATGTCTGCTCCTGATGAGATATCCATGGTGAGGCTCCTTGAGCAGGCGCCACTTCGTAGTCATTGTGTGGGTTGTGAAGGAGACAGTGAAACTACACTGGGGACCACTTGGTTCCTTGACCCCATGGGTGGTCAAGACAGCGCCGTGTCTTGTCTTGATTTCCTGAGGCTGCTCATATTATCTGCAGGAACACAGCCTTTACAGGAGCACATAGAAAGGAGCAAACTTTCTGAAATGACTTTTCTCATCCCCAACAGAAAGATCCCCATCATTCCTTGTGTCATTGCTGAGTGGGTTTTCCCATTGCTCTGATGCATGAGAATCAACGCCATGAAAAACACTGGGAATTTAGTGGTGTATAGCAAGATATGTCACACAGGGCTTACAATAAACCCACATCCCTTTTTATCCTCCAGCATCTCTTGATCACCATGGTCTAGAAGCATTTGATCTGAGATTTGGGAGTTGCAAGTGAACCCGTCGAGGCTTTTCCCAGCCAGCCTGACCCTTGATAGCCTCTGCAAGCTGAGGAAACAGAGTTTTACAGATCATGTTGTTTTCTCTCTGATTGAAGCTCCTTGTCTAACGCAAGAAGAAAGTGGCTCATCGTGAAGCCTTTCTTAATCAGTGGCATGTGACAAATATATCTACTTCTTTATGCTAAGGCCCAGCTTCTCCTTCTCTGATAGAAGGGAAATCCCTACAAACGCAGTCAACAAAACATAGACTGTACCCCGTGAGTCAGCATGGCAAAGTTCTCCCCATTGCCTCTCTGCCAGCACAAGGCAGCTGAAAAGATGCTCTTGTTGCTGGGTTTTGTTTCTGCAGCTCAGCATTTCTGGTCTAATGCTTTGACCTTGTCTTCAGTTATGCTTGTGGTGTCCTCATGTGCGAGCGTTGAGTAGGTCCAGGTCTACTTAGCATCTGAATTCAGGCAAAACAAGCTGTTTTCAGCCCTTGGTGGCAGACGACCAACAATCTCAGGTCTGCAAGTTGGTGCATTTTACTTCAGGGTGAAGTTAGAAGCAACTTTTCCTCTGAGACGTTCTCTTCCCTAGAAACACCCTTTTCTCTTTAGCCTGTTCTATTCTCTGCTCTATTGAGATACAATCTTTACTGCTGTGATGATTATGACAGCAGAGGATGGTGGCTTCTGTTGAATCTTTGGCTTGAGTCCCCTTCTTGATGGACTCACAGGGCTTAGCCCTGCATGCTTGGAAAGCATTTTACCCATAGCTAGGCACTCCAGGACAACTGTCTGGGCTCTGCGCCCTAAAATGGACAAAGACTTTCTTCTTGATCTAAGGAGTTCCAGGAGAGTGGAATGAGTTTATTTGGCCAATGCCACCAACCTTTTTAGTCTCTTCTTTATGTGCTGGCAGATGACAAATGCTGATTCAGCAGGTGCAGGAGCAATCATTGACAGGGATATATGCAAAGTGCACAGGCACTTATGTCCCTTATTTCTCTATTTCCTTGTTTCCTAAACCCAACAAGTATTTGAGTCAGTCAGATTTGCAAACCCAGGGGATGCTCTGCTGAGGTTTAACTTTGCCTATTTTAAGTTCTTCCTATCCCAGACCACAAAGAGGATTGGTGACTGTGCCTGGAGACAAACTCAAACAAAACTAGCATTTCTCAAGAAATTCAGGCCATGTCATAATAGAATCAAATAGGGACAAATAAAAGATGGCTTCTGTGAAGGTTTGTGTAGTCAGAGCCTGTTTGGGTTTGGTTTTTCTTGGTCTTCCCTCATAAAACACAGAGAGCAGTGGCTAAAAAGAGAGGTTGGATCCACACACTTCTCTTGCAAGTCCTGAGATGTCATTCATTGATCCCTTCTGTGCTCGCCCCAGTGACCCACTCTTTGCCCTCCCTCTTGCACACTGTCCCTGTTGGCTTGTTGCTTGCATTAGCTTCCAAAAACAACCCTGTGTGAGCTGTCTCAAGCTCACAGCTGTCATTCATCTGAGTATCTTCATTAGACATGTTTGTGCCCCTATTTGGCTTTAAGATTGAACTTCCAGTTGAGTCTTTCATTGTGTCAGTGCTCCTTCAGGCATAAAGTTTCTTCTCCCTTAGACAAACTCAGATATTTAGGCTGGAAGTGAGTTTCAAAACAGCAAGAGTTCAGTCAGGTCAGAGGGATTTGGATGACTCAGTCTCTTCAGGTGCTTTAAAATACATGTCTTTGCTCAAAGTACTATAGCCAAAGCAGCAGGAGCGAGGCTGAGGTTTCATCAGCTGCAGGGGATCTCCAGGATGAACTTGAGAAGACATTTTACCTCTTTATGACTCTGTTTCCCCATCTGCAAAGCAAGGATCTGGTTCCTCTCCCCTGCCCTGCCCTTGCTTTGTAAAGAGTTTTGAGATGGAGGGCTGCAAACACCAGATACAACCTTGGCAACGTTATTATTTACCTACACAAACAAGGGAATCAGGCCTCGCAAAGACATTTGGCTTGAAGTCATTTCCCCACATCTACAGGAAAAAGTCAAAGCAAAGACATGGTGTCAGTCACATGAGGAAAACAAGCTGCTCCTCTTTTATCTCTACCTGCTCCCTACGTTCCCTGTGTTTCCCTCAGGGAAATGTTTTCAGCCACTATTGCTATTATTAGAGTGTATGACTGCACGGGAGACTGATGGCTGCCTTGTTCCATCTTTGTTTTAAAACATAATGAAATAGTGCAACGCTTGTTTAGGCAAAAGGAAAAGAAACTGCTCAGAAGTAACTGACATCCTTTTGGGTCTTACTTGTGGCAGTAAAGATGCCTTTTGTGCATCTATTTGTCTTTGCATTACTCTTTTCCACTCAAGTTCAAACTTAAACAAGGGAGGTTCAGGTTAGATATAAGGAAGAAGTTCTTTACTGTGAAGGTGATGAGGTGCTGGCACAGGTTACCTAAAGAAGGGATGAATGCTCCGTCCCTGGCAGTGTTCAAGGCCAGGTTGGACAGAGCCTTGGGTGACATGGTCTAGTGTGAGGAGTCCCTGCCCATGGCAGGGGGTTGAAATTGGATGGTCTCAAGGTCCTTTCCATCCCAAACCATTATATGATTATATGTTTCTCTATAAACATACATTTTCTTTGCCTTCTCCTCTTCCCCTGTCCTGGAATACCTGTGCACTGCATCCAGCCTTCTGCATGGCTTCTGCATGGACATGAAGAGATTCAAATTAAGTGGGATTGCCTTCTCTCACCCCTGGCATTTGGAGCCACAGAAAGATACTGCAGGTTTTAAGGGAATCAAAGGGCAAAGATCTTACATTTCATGTAGGCAGAACTGGACGGGCTCATTAGAAAATTGTCTGTTATTAATCCTGCTGAGAGTAAAACTGCTCCAGTGTAAAACAGCCCAGCAACAACCCTTTTAATCCATCACACTGATTCACTCCAGCCTATAGCTTGGTCCAAACTCAATCATGTTGCTGGACCCTTAGATAATATGTGCCACATGTGAAACATCTTCAGCTTGAACCCTGAGATTTAACTGAAGCAAGAAATATCACCCTGGAGCTGAAATCACAAATCTAATTGGAGCGGGAGCAAGAAGTGAGGAAGATGATGGGGGATGCAATGCTCCATGGTGCATCTTCAGAAGCTTTTTCACACCCCTATGAATATTTATCAAGCCAGACCACAAATCAGACCCTGCTGTACAAATTTTATCTGCTTTTGGCTTCAGGCATGTGCTAGAAAGGACCCCATATGTCTGATTGTGTTATGCGCATCTTGTGAGATCCGCAGTAGCCTATTCAGAACTAGGCAAAAATACACAACTCACTGTTTTTTTTTCTGTTATCAGCCTGCAAGAAGAGGAATAAAGTCAACAGAACATTGTAAAATCACCCAATACACCCTTATTCATTAAAAAATGAAGTCAGGTGACTTCATCATAGCAATGTGGCAGCCACTCTAGGTTACTTATCCAAGGCCAGAGCTGGAGAGCAAAGGCAGGAGGGGATCTCACCCCAGCTTGCCCAGGGCAGGTGTTACAGAGCCTCTGATTCCCTTCAATGGAGCCTGCTCAGGACAGTTAACTTTGCTGCAGACAGTCAGGTTGAGACAGACTCAGACAGCAACAAGCCCTTATGAAAGCAGCTGGGGAACAGAAGCAAAGGAAGACATCCAGTAATCGCCAGTTCCTGTTGGATGGATTTAACCTCTTCAGGCTGCAGCCCGGACACAGCATTCCCAAGCAACCAGTTTTCCTGATTTTTCACCCCCTCAGCTCCTGCTTACACCCAATTAAACCTCTAAATTCAATGTGTCCAGAAACGCAGGATTAGAGAGGTCTTCTAGAGACCATTCCACAGTCAAATCATAATCCAGTCCCCACCTGAAGTCCATACAGCATCCTTTTAAAAGCTGGTGTGTGCATGGGACAATGTTCCTATTCCCTGAGCTTCCTAAGGAGCTGTTCCAGACCTCGCTGCTTGGTGATTAAGATACCATACAAACCCAGACTGGTTTGGGTTGGAAGACACTTTAAAGCTCATCCGATTCCAACCCCTTGCCATAGGCAGGGACACCTTCCACTAGAGTAGCCTGCTCCAAGCCCTGTCCAACCTGACCTTGAACACTGACACGGATGGGGCATGTCCTTGTTCTTGTCAGGTCACACTTGGAAAACATGGGAAATAAGATCCAGTGTTGCTTCTTTTCTCCAAGCCATGGGAGCTCCAGAAACTGTGAGTCAGAATGGTTCCAGTTGTAGGTGATGGCATCAATGAGTCAGAGGGTTGGAGAAGACAGTAGGAAATGAAATCAGAGCAGAACTGAGGGAAGAGGCAGAGCTACCTTTAGGCTGCTTTAGAACATCTGCTTGGACTTCTAGCTTCTACTACAGTGTTATATGGTGGTAATGCTGGCTCTCAAAAAGACAAAGCACAGCACAGTTTATTCTGAAATGGGATAACTCAGTCAACGCTAGACCAGCAGATGGATGGACAGAAGGTAACATCCACAGTGTGACGTTCCCATAGAGAATCCCCAGGAGAGAGCTGGTCCTGCATTAGCAGTGAAAATATATTTATGCCCATCTGTTGCAGATGACACCATCACAGCTTCATTTTGCTAAGGGATGTCGGGTTTGTGCAGCAACTTGGCCAACCCTGCCAGGATTTCTGTCCCTGGGGCAGGTGGTGGCCTCCAAGGGAGGAATGTGGCATAACTGACCACTACAATCGCAACTCGAGGTGTTGGAGGAGCTGGACCACCTATGACATGCTTGGTTTACTGTCCTCAGTGACAACAGTGTTTGCTCTCCTCAACTGCTGTGATATCTCAGTCCTTGTGGAGGATCCCAAACCCAAACAGCATGTGGCTTTTTGCTGGAGCAGTGCCAAAGGCCTGGGAATGTTCTCCCACCTTATCTGTGTTGGTTATAGCTTATCTCTCCCATTTTATGATGTCTGAAACAGCTCGCTCTGCCCAAGGACCACTAAGAGTGCACACGTGCCATTCCGTACTTGCTATCTACCCTCTGCTGAAGAAGCTGCAGATATTACAGCATCTGCTGAAAAACATGGAAATGATGTTTCTCAGTAGCACGTCCTCATTCTAAATCTCAGTGCAGTGCTTCTTCTTCCTCAAAAAGGTACTCAATGAGATGTGTGTGCTGGATGATGCCAGGGGTCAGACCAGATACCAGTCTGCAAGAGGCTCTTACACAAACCCAAGTTTCATTAAGCATCCAGTGCATTGAAGATAAATCTACCGTACCAGAGCTTAAAAGATGAATCTGGCCTTACAGATAGATGAAAAGCTAACTATATTACCATATTTTTCTATACACTATCATATATCATAACATGTATATCTTTCACTTTCAGATATCTCATAGACGCATATACATACACATATATATGTGTATATGTCCTTGTACCTCTATGTGTTTTTCAGGAGCTTTATTTATATCTAGAAGATGTGGGCTAATTGGGATCTGGGATTTGCCCCAGCACTTTCCTATAAGCCTTTGGGGGTTTAGTCATTCATCTTCCCACTCCCTGTGTAACGTGTAGATACAACAGAACTGCGTTTTATCACTTGGATCTACCAAAAAGATGCCACATGCTGCTAAGTAATTTTCTGAAAACTTCATGTCATGATTGTACCTGTATTAACATTGATAATAGCAGTGATGAGAAGTCTTAGCTTAGCTTATGCACAGCCCCATTTGTCAGCAGGTTGCAAAGTGCTCCAGAGGGAAATCATCCTCTGATCCATTATTTAGGATGAAGGGATGTGAATGACTCTGTGCCCTAGAGGTATTTAGGATTGCTGTTAAAATGCCATGGAAGAGCCTGGCCTGCTCTTCTCCAGAATGAGCCATTTTACATCACCTCATACTCCTTCCCTCAACATCCTTGATATGATGAGAGGAGGAGGCTTCCATGATGTGCTAATTCATCAGTGCCTGGCTAAACCACTCAGGAGAAGGCTCTTGGGCATAGCTCAGAAATCCAGATGTGTCCTGGGACATCTCAGCACATGCCATGTCAGCATGGTGAGAACGCAGTGCTGGGGTGTGCTCCTTAAGGGCAACAAGAGCCACCTGATTGTGGAACCTCCATACTGCGGAGCTGCCCTCACACACTTGGAGAGGACTTTTAGGTTGTCTTATTTACCTTTCCCACTTTCTTTCCAGTAAAATGGGAACCTTAACCAGCTCTCTGACAGCCACAGGAGGGTTTTGTGTAAATTCACCGGAGCTGATTTGCCTGATGTGTTAGCAAAGCTAATGGGCACGAAGCAGCCGTCATTGGGATATTTTTTGGCTCTGGGAGAGGTTAAGTGAGGACAGCACTGAGAGCTGCATTGAGATTTGGCAGCCCCAGAGGGGAAGTCTGCCTCAGAGACCAACCGCCTGTTTTTCAGCTGAAAATGCATTTCCTCAGCAGTCTCTGAAAGTGAAGGTTAAACTTAATGTGAAGCAGAGCTTTAGCAGCCTGGGAAATACAATTAGCAGGAATAT
The DNA here is from genome assembly GCA_032466535.1 of Forpus xanthops. Lineage (NCBI taxonomy): Eukaryota > Metazoa > Chordata > Aves > Psittaciformes > Psittacidae > Forpus > Forpus xanthops. Next base: position 42,347 of record JASSUY010034417.1, read on the forward strand.
CCCCTTCTTTCTCTTTTCTGCCTCTATAGATTCCATTTTCCTGTCTTTGTCTTCTCTCTTGTCACTGTAACAGCTCTGTATCTTACTCTAACAGGGATTTCTTTGAATCTCAGCAAACCAGTCATCCAGCACTTCCTGGAAGAGTTTCCAGATTTCCTGCTTAAATCTAGGGAAGCAATTCACCCAAATACCTCTTGAGCATTCAGATTTTATTCCTCCTGACAGTGTTTTTTTATGCAGAGGAAAAACTATTCCCACCTCGTAAGACAAATAAATAAAACCAACACAATACAACATGACAGGGCTGTGGGAATGGCAGCCTCTGGTAACTGGAAACATGTCTGCAGTGGTGATAAACAAGTTATGAGATGGGATAATTTAGAGTGTTGTATTTTGCTGGGGGAATGAAAGGCAAAGCGGTAGATCTGCTTGCACAGAGTCACATCCAGAGCAGAGCATGGGGCCTGAACTCATCTGGAGTGGCCAATGAAAGGGGGCAAAAGGGGAGAGGTGAGGGAAGGAGATAAGAGTTTTTTGCTTGATCTTAAACTGAAGTACGTAGCACCAGGTACTGTCAGATCCAGGATGTCATGCAAGGGGCTGATAAATCCTGTAGCCTTTGCTGAGCGTGCGCTGATCACGATTATGGATAAAGTTGGCATCAAACGTAACACAGGCATATGAGACAAGAAGAGGCTTTTTCAAAGACCTTCCCCATGTAGAAAAGCTGACACCAGAAATATAACAACCACATATGCAAATGCACATAAATAAAAGGAGGTAAGAAAGTTAGAATTTGAGATTTTCCCCCTTCCATCTATAAATATGCACATATATACATACTTATGTGTGTTCATCAAGGAATGCTGCAATAGGACAAGGGAAAATGGGTTTTAACTTAAACAGGGGAGACTGATATGGGCTCTTAGGCAGAAGTTCTTCCCTGTGAGGGTGATGAGACACTGGCACAGGGTGCCAGAGAAGCTGTGGCTGCCCCATCACCGGCAGTGTTGAAGGCCAGGTTGGACACAGGAGCTTGGAGCAAGCTGCTCTAGTGGAAGGTGTCCCTGCCCTTGGCAGGGGGTTGGAACTGGATGAGCTTTAAGGTCCCTTCCAACCCAAAGCATTCCATGATACTGTAATTCTATGACTCTATGATTTACATATTACCCTCTGATATAGCAGGAGATCTTGCCAGATGCACATCACTGGTGTGTATCACTCAGCTCTGCAACTATTGAGTCTAACTTCAGTTCAGGCTGGATATAATGCACTGTGACAGTTGGCCTTTCAGATCTGAGACAAGCAAACGGCTCTGAATCTCATTAAGAGCATGGTTTTGCCGCTCAGCAGTGATTATTCACAGATGCAAAAGTTGGAGCCCAAGGAAGGGTCAACTTAACTGTATTGTGACTCAGCCCTGCTGTCCTACAGGAGCTTGGCCACTTTGGAGGAAAACATCTGGCTTGATTAAAGGTGTAGGGATGGGACTCAACAGATCAAACACAGCCAGCTTTAATCAGTGCCTGAGCTAGTTGTTTCCATTGTCAATGCAGAGAAACAGCTGTGTTCAGATTATGGGTTATTTAATCTAAATAGGGCGAAAAAAATCACACTTCCAAGTGCCTGGTATTTTCCAGGGATTATAAGGGGAATTGTCAGTGGTTAGCTTGGAGATGATGTCTGAGCAGTAAACATCAAGAGTGCAGTTCAGCTGCCTAAACACCGTTGTTTATGGAAGACAGGTCACATAAGTGCTGTTCCTACAGTTTCTACATCACTTCCCAGATCATGGCTTCCTTGGCATTGCAGGAGGGTCAAGTGTTCACTGGGAGCACTGAATGGCTGGAAGGAAGGAGCTGGGAGCAAGATACCTGGGTTTTGAGCACTTCTCTGTTGGATCCCCAATACTCTGTAGATTTTAGAAAGGAGATTCAATCTGCATTTATCTTCAGCCAGCTTCCCAACAGCCCTTGGCCTCCCTCAGCAAGGACAGCATATAAGGAAACAGCCTTCCCTTGTAAGTGCAACCAACAGGTCAATGTGTGGTCAACACTGGCTTTTCAGTGGAGATCCCTTGTCTTGGGTAAGGACGTAAAGCACTTGGATGCAGTGGGATTACAAAAGAAGGAAGAGAAAACCTCTGTCCCTCTACTTCCCTTTTCAAGGCTGAGAATGCCTTCCCACCTTTTAAGAAGGGGAACATACCAGGTAAAAGACCAGGAAACACCTTTAAATCTTCTCCCTGATCCCTCTATGCTTGGGAAGAAAGAAGAGCTTCCCTCTTCTAGGCCATAAATTCAATTACAACCCCAAAGATTGCTGACCCAGAGACCTTGCTGCAGTACTGAGAATACAGGGGGAAATGACTTCTCTTCTGATAGGCATGAAGGCTAGATTAAATTATCATGATGTTCCTCTCTGGCCTGCAAAGCTGTCTGTGATTATTTGAAAACAGCACTCCAAAGGCTGTTTGGAAAGGTCACACTTTCCACATATATCTGTGAAGCAATGTGTTATTTCAGTGCTGATGTGCAAAGAGCCTGACCCATTCCACCCATCACCCAGGATATCAGTTATAACAATAAAAAAGAAACCTTTGCCTTTCCTTCATCTAAGTGAGAGATGGGGTGGTTGCAATCACAGAATTGTGCCCATTGGTTTTAGGTGCTGGGAAGTGTGCAGATTGATAAGGGAGGCTATAAATCCTGGCAGTCACAAGCGTATTGGATGTGGCTGATAAAGTATTGATCTTTTCTTTTGCCTTGTAGCAAGTCAAGGCACTCCAGTGTCATAACACCAAGGGGAGCTCATGGCTGGGAGTTGTGGGAAGATAGGAATCACCTCCATCCAGCCCATAGTGAGTGATTCCAGACAGCAGGAGGGTTTTTCCAGGCACAATTTCTTCTTTGTGTTTCTTCAAGTGTGGCCAATGAAGCTCCTGTCTTGCGCCTGTCTTGAGTATGTGGTCTATGGGTCCAACCTAAAATGTGAGCTTCCCTCAACACCAGCATGCTGAGGCCTAAATATCTATGGAGTATTTCCCAGCAAACATCTGCTGAGCACATCTGGGCAAGGCTGGGTGGTGCTGGTTGCCAAAGGGCTCAGTATTCAAGAAGGCCTTCCAGGTTTGTCAGAGGGCTGTGCAAGTGTATCTCCAGGGTGCATTTAATCACACCATGCTCTCAGTGTGAACTGCACTGGACAGGTCACAGCATGGTGGGGAAGAAAAGCTGAAAGCTTCCCTAGCTTTTTCCACCCTTCTTCATCCCTCCTGTAAATCCTATCTGAAACAGGAGAAAGTAGTGTTGCCTTTGGGTTTATACCCTCCCGTTTCTTCCTTCAACTTCTTCTTTTAACCCTCCCTCTTTACTGCCGCTCTCAAAACCCCATGTTCCTGTCCATCTAGAAAATTGTTGATGTTGGTTTATTCCTCCTTACTGCCTTCCCTGTTGCAATTGGAGGTGAAAATCTGTTCTTGCTGCATAAAGAGACTTTCCTGACATTTATCTGTAATTTTCATTAATTTCTCTTGAATGCTCATGAAATCGAGCGTATCTGAGCGATCCCATCACCACACAAGCTTAGGGATTGTCTTCTCCTTCCTATAAACACAGTTTCTGTGTTAGTCAAAGTCTCCATCGTTTGCCTATGAATCTGAATGCCCACGCATGCACAGAGTTTTGCTTTTCTTCCCTTAAGAAAAAAGAAAACAAACAACTTCATTTCTTTTTAGGTTTGTTTGGATCCATTCGTTCTGTTTTGTTCAGCAGAAAGGAAGCGTTTTGCTGGGGTCATGTTGACCTCATATTCTGCCTGTTTTCATTCCAGAGGGTTGGAACTGGATGATCTTAAGGTCCTTTCCAATCCGAACCGTTCTATGATTCTGTGATTACACAGGCACTTCATAACAGTCCTTTCCAGAGCCTTGGACCTTTTTACTTCAGCTCTGAGGCAACCTTCCAGTATGGACAACATTTTCCATAGTACACCCTAGACCTTGATTGCCACCATGTCCATGCTCATCCTGTGAGAGAAGTGCAGCTCCTGGCCAAAGTTAGATGGGATAGAGTTAAACCCAAACACAGATGGTCTCTGACAGCTTAGAAGGATTCAGATTATTTGTGATAGAAAATATCCCACCCAACAAAAAAACCCAACCAAAAAAAAACCAAAAATATCCAACCATAAAACCCCAAACAAACAGAAAATTTATTAAATTCAGGAATTTGATAATATTTCCTTTGGATGAGAAACACCAAAACAAGGTCTTTCCAAAGGCGCGTGTTAGGGAAGGGATAGCTATTCTGGAAAGGCTAATATTTCAGTCTGGGTTTGAAATATTTGGGAAGAAAACAACAGCATCCCTCTGGGTCTACAGTTCTTGTGTCACCTATGTGCAATGCAGCCCCACATCTGGCAGCCTTGGTATCTTCTGAGAACTGAGCAAGCCTCATCTTTCATGAGAATTGCATTTGACCAGGCCAGATTGGACAAAGTCTTGGGTGACATGGTCTAGAATGCGGTGTCCCTGCCCACGGCAGGGGATCAGAACTGGATGAGCTTAAGATCCCTTCCAACCCAAAACAGTTTATGTCTCTATGGCTTTTGGAGGCTGGTTCCTGTCCTGGTGGGTGCAAGAGCTGGAACAAGGTTGAAGAAAGGATTGCAAGCAAAATGAGGAAAGCAGATGATTGAGAGCATCTAAATCCAAAAGAGGAACTTATGAGAGTGGATTTCTTTTTGTGCAAAAGGGGAAAATACAAGATGAAATTCATGTGTGCAGCTGAAGCGTGCATCAACGGTAAATTCCTTTCTCAGGATTATATGAGAGGCATGATTCACATGCTGTCCCCATCTCTACCTTGGGGGACAAAGTACAGCATCACAGTTTGCAGCGCAGTCTATTGGAAATAATCTCTTCTGGACACAGGCGTTGTTGGAAGTGGCTGCCATTTCCAAACGCCAGAGTTTGGAAGTGTGCATAGAATGACAGTCACAGGAACTGGTATTTGAACAGGAAAACCAGTGCCAAGTGCTATATTTGGGCATGGTTAGTGCCATGTTTATTATTGTTATCACCACTGGAATGATGGTTCTGGTTGGAGGCCGTGCCTGAGATCAGAGCTCCTTTTAGCAAGGGCTGTCTGCAAATATTGTCCCTTCTCCCAGGACAAAAATAAACAAAGCTGTTAAAAAATACTCCTTTTTAGTAACAGCAAGGTTGCCCTGTGTATACAAGCAGAGTTGACTTCAGGGTCCACAAGAAGCCTATGTTAAGTGTAACCCAAATCACTCATCTGAGGGATAGCTCCTCTTACCAAGGAGTTTCATCTCCTAGTAGACAAGAGGTGGAAAAAGTGAGGTATTGCCATCCCCTTGTGAAGTGAGATGAGGCAGAACCTGCAAGGCGATCTCCCTACACTCAGTCTTCCTAGTTTGGAAAAGCAGACACCTGGTTTGTTCTGAACTGGGACTTGGTGGAAGGAGAGTTTGGTGACAGAAGTCAGTGCCTTGGTCACCTGACTCAGGAAAACCCATCTCTTAAAATCAAGCTTTCCAAGACAAGATCCAGCTAAGGTGGTGGACCTGGTATCTTGAAGGGTGCTCATAGGAGAATAGGGGCTTGATTCCATGCCAATCACAGCCCCTAAAATAGCAGGATAATTTGTACGTTCACATATGATTTTATAATAGGCATCTGTTTTCTAGGCCACCCAAGTATCAGGGTATATGGGAGACCCTGACTGTCTAAAATAACACAGAGACAGGACTCAATTGACTAAACATAAGCATCATGTGCAATTTTTTTCACCCCATAGTTGTCCAACTGCTCCCCAAATGCATGGATCTCTCATAGTCCTCTTTCTTATCTACTCTCCCCATGTGTGAACATCTCAGCTGACAACAGACACCTCTGTTTAAGCAATGGATCTGGCTCTATGGTCAGATGTCTCCTTGTGAGGTGGCCATCCAACCTCCTGTTACAGTCAATGAAGACAGAGCCCAGCCAAAGGGCCCACCTGGAGGTGCCAAGAGCAAACTGAGATGTTCTGGCTTACCTGAAACATCTAAGCAGCACATAAAGATAAGACATAAGACTTCATGAAACTTATTCCCCTTTTGAAGGGGCAACTAGAGTCTGGGAAGTACCATAGGACCTCGGGTATGGCATTGGGCAACTCCGTTGGGAAACTGAATCATGCTCCTAACCTCTGAGCCAAATCCCAACCATCCAGTGTAGCCTTCCCTGATGGGTCTGGAAAGTGTTTCATCTTCTGTCTTACCTTGAGTTTTACTACTGAAAAATAGCATAAAATAAATGAGCTCATTTGCTGTTGTGACTGTTTTTCAGCAGGGTTCCAAATGACCCTTCAAAGCAAGATTAGCTATTCCATGGGTGAGGAAAGCGTGGCACAGGGAGGTGAGCTGAGATGCCTATGGTCATTCAGAAGGCATAGCTGGGAGCAAAGCTCAGTACTCTCGACCATCTAGCCAGGCCTCTAACCACGAGGTGGAATTGTGCATCCCAGCATTTGATCCTCAGATCCAGCATAGGAGCTGGTGAAGTCCAGCTGCTGGCTGAAGGTTGCCTTTTTTCACATAACCATAGGTTGAATCATAGAATCAACTGAATTGGAAAAGACCTTTAAGATCAATCGATTCCAACCATTACCACAGGACTGCCAAGACCATCACTAACCTAAACTAAAATAGTGATGTTTCCAACATTCAATTGATCTAAGCCGCTAAGCCCAAACTCACTCTTGAACCTAGTGGAGATGTCCATCTCATGAACATTTTGAGACCCTCAGAAGAAGGTTTGGAGCACATGACTCTATTACACTGCTTTGATGCACAAGAAAGTCCCAGTTGCATTTGCTGCAAGGCTCTGAAAGAGTGGAAGTTCTCTCTGCCCATTCCCCTTCCTGGCTTTGTGCATTGATATTCTCCACTATCCTACTGCATTGATGTGACTCTGTGCACTGAATTTCAATTAGTGGGTAAGGGGTATGGTCCTCATACAGAAATCCGTTAGAAGCTGACTGCTATTGAGAGGCAGTGAAGAGAGAAATGTGATTGTCTGTGAGCCTGAAAACAAAAGGAATGTGCTGTGATTTCACTGGAAGCAAGGTACTGTCGGTGGAGACAGGTCAATATAAAAATGACTCTCAGCTGCTGCATTGAAAAGGCTGGGATAATGGATGAATAAGGAAAGCAATTTACATAGGAAGGAAAAAAGAGGGAGAAAAGGAACTTCATTTTATCGAGTTACAGCTGTAGCTTTCTTTTTTTAACTTTTTTTAATTCATGGAGTGCCTAAAGAGAGGTCAGGATCCTCATTCTTCAAAGCTGATGTTCAAACCCCATGCCCAGCAATTCAAAGCAAAGGTTGCCTTTTCACACTGCGTTTCTAATCTGTTGGGCATCTCTGGGCTTTCAGCACATTTTCAGACTTTCAGCTTTAGCCAGAGCAACCAATTCTCCCTGTGTGAAGGTGAGTCAGACAAAACCTCCATAAAGGCCTCCGGCAGCTGAGTTTTAATGGAGGTACCACACCACATTATCTCTGTGGGTCCACCCCTTAGATTTCCACTTTTACCACCCTTCTGCTATGGAAATCTCTTGAAGAAGGGGGTACCCACTCTCAATGGTCCTGTCTGGCTCCCAACTGCCAATCTCAAGGGCAGCTTTCTCATGTTGTAGACTATGGGTATTATATGCCAGCTCCACATGGATGTCTGGTACCTGGGACAATTCTGAGCACATGAAACAAGGTCCTGAAGAAAGGCTGAGAGATCTGGGCTGATTCAGCCTGGACAAGAGAAGGATCCTTAAGGGGAGACCTTAGAGCAGCTCCAGTGCCTAAAGGGGCTCCAGGAAACATGGAGAGGGGCTTTGGACAAGGGATGTAGGGACAGGACAAGTGGGAATGGCTTTAACCTGCCAGAGGGGAGACTGAGATGAGCTCTTAGGCAGAAGCTGTTCCCTGTGAGGGTGCTGAG
>JASSUY010034418.1:0-17960 GCA_032466535.1 Forpus xanthops
GTGAGATTCAGGTTTATTTGGCTGTGACCTTTTTCTGCCAGCCACTCTTTCACACAGCTATCCACACTTCCCACAATCCAGGTTGTGTTAGACTTAACAAACTAACACATAAAATCAGAGCAACGAGAAATGAGCCTTCATTGTCTGTGTTTGTAAATATACCTGCACATACTTTAATTGGAAGGATGTATAGAAAACAAGCCTGTGATTTGACTTCATCCTTAGTACCTTATGAATATACTTAGGTTTTTTTTTTTTTGTTGTTGTTGTTAAAATAGGGAGCAAATTATTTAATTTGGAAGATGTGAGGATATGTATGCAGCCATTGTACATTGTGCATCCATGCAAACTTTCTTTACCAGACTAAAGCAGTTGGGTTTTTTTAAAAGAAAATAGTAGTAATCATACTGCTCTCTACTTAAACAGATGAAATTTAAAGACATGCAGGTTTCTAATAGATTTATTTTGTTTAAAGGTGAGAATAAAGGCTGTGGTGATTTCATAACTTAGCACCCACCAAAGATCTGCTACTGCATGCACCCTACTTCCTCTTAAAACAGGACAAAACATATGGGAAAAAAACTTAACACCCTCTATAATGAAGACGTTTTTTAAGCAAAAGTTATCTGATTCATTTCTCTTTTCAAGTAATTTTTTGAGGGTCTTCTGGCAGTCCTTTAAAATGCAATGGTTGCGTTAGCAGTGATTTGTGAAAATGTAGGTATGTGGACCAATACAACTCCATGAGCTCTCGCTTTGTTGTGTAGCTAATTTCTAGTACGTCTTGCTTATTTGCCTTATTTATTGTTATTATTTATTATTATTTGCCTTATTAGCCTTGGATCAAGGCTAATATTAAATTAATTAAGGAATATCCCCATGGGACTTTACTATGTTGTGGTTAAAGGCACTTAGAAAATAAGTTAGTCTTTTAAAATTACATTGGTAGTCCTAAAATAGCATAGTTGGAAGAAGCAGAGGGGTTTTTTTGTGATCAGTTGCCACATGAATTTTAACATCTGGTACTTCCTAAACAAGCTGACGATATACAAATGAGTGAGTGCTTACTGCCAGCACTGGTAAGGAGGTATCATTAGGCACCAGGAAGGATGCATGGCTAAGCAGATGTACACTACGTTCAGCGACAAATGATTTTGGTTTGATTTGTTTGTGAGTTTGTGGGGTTTGTTTTTCACTGGGCTACATCTGTATTGCAGTACCAGTGCTTTGTCTTCATTCACCTTCTCCCTGGGAGGTCACCAGAGTAATTTCTTTGGTCATTGCTCCTGTTTATAAACTGATGTTTCATCCAGTTTGGGTAGTCATCAATTTGGGTAGGTGATGACCCCACATACAGCTTGAGGGGTGAAATCCAACTGCAATGGAGAAATCTGCCCAAACCTACTGGTTCAATTTATTGTCAGAACAACGTGCGAATAAACAAATGTGGTAGTGTCACAGCTATTTCACGTACCTGAAAAGAAGGCAAAATCGGACAAATCAGTCAAACAAATTCGACAAGCAACTATTTCAGATGCATTTCGTCTATTACAGTGTAAAAGAAACCAAATACCATTAAATGACTAAAGATGTCTGAAGGGATTTTAACTGACCTTTGCAAGATGTGATTTAAAACTTCTTCACCACAAGCAAAGGTATCTTCGATGGGATAGACTGACTACAGTTCTAATGCTATGGAACCAGTAAAAAAGAAAAGTTGCTAAATCTAGCATGAAATTCTATGGTGATAGTAATGATGGTTTTGCCTCTATGCAGTTCCCTTTCTATTGAAGACAAACTTTAAGGGTATTCAGATCATGCACAGGAATCATTTCATGCACTACTGAGAAGCTGTGAAACAAAGGGACTGCTTAGCAGCACAGCAACCCACTCTGATCTGCATGGGAAGTTTCGGTTGACAAACTGTAATTACTTGAGGCTGAACCTGGCCAAGTCACTGAGATTAATAATCATGCACTCAAAAAGAGAGCCATGGGATCTTTAACAGTAACTGAGTAGCTGGGATCTTAGTTTCACATCTCGTGTTTCTTGCAGGGGGAGGCATTGTTATATCCCACTGACAAAACAGCAATTGAAGATGCACAACCTACAGTCCCATCTGTCTCCTGTGTTTAGCTCCTGATCATAGGCCACAAGAGGAGTGGTATTTGTGCTTCCTGGGAATTAGACAGTGCAGGCAGAGCCTACATCTCAACTTGCATAGCTGTGCTGAAAAAAGCAAAGTCAAGGGACAATTTTGCCAGTGAAACTGGACTCTTGTCCCTGTAGCTTCTTTTTATCTGAATGAAGGAGGTAAACTTGAGGCTCATACTATGATGCAGAATTCAGCCTTGCTTTCTCTGCAGGACATTGTAATTCTTCCAGACCTGCTGGTGAGAATGCTGCTTAATTGGTTTTGGCCAACATGAATCTTGTTTAGCAAAAACAGACTTTCTGAGCTGTTTAAGTACTTTGGAGTAACACCATGGTGATCTTGCAGGCAGCTTGGTCTGCATGTCAGATGGGTAGGAGGGAGGAAAGGAAGTGATGAGCAGGCAGGACCAATTGCTGAATCTTGTGGGGATGTCTGTTCCTGGGGTCCATTGAGCACTGCCAGGTCCCATTCCCAGCACTCCTTTAAAGGCAGTGTATTTCTGGTCTGAACACATCCCCTCCACTTTTCAGGATCCACTTTCATATTGTTTCAAAATGTTCTGTAACTAATTTGCCTAGTTAATTTCAGTGTGGTTTGGTGGGAGGCCCTGGGTTGGCTTTGAGCAGCCCAGGGAAGTGGTTGAATCACCATCCCTGGAGGTATTTAAAAGATGTATATGTAGATGTTATGCTTAAGCGACAATGCTTTAGTGGTAGACTTGGCAGTGCTAGGTTAATGGTAGGTCTCAATGCTCTTAAAGGTCTTTTCCAACCTATACAGTTCTGTGATTCTAATGCTCAGCCATCTTAATTCGGCAATTAATCAGCTGGGTCAGTGATGGGACAAAATAAATACAGTGTGAAAACAAAATGGTTTTAGCCTATTGGGCCTTAACTGCCTTTAGGGTTTTACATGCTTTGCTAAATTGAAATTTCATACGCGGAGAATACCTCCAGTACCACAGTGGCTTCTAAATCCTGTGGTTTTGTGATAACTTTCTTTCCAGAGGAGAAAATAAAATGTAAACTTAATTGCCTAAACTCTGAAAAATGCTTTTCTTTGAACTCAATGAAGCACAGAGATGAATAGTTTATTACTTAAGGGAATTTAGCTCTATTTATGACTGCGAAATTGGTTGTTTGTGATCTCTGAAGACATGATTTCTTTTCAGGGATATTGTACTGTAGCTCAGGCTACAGTGGAAAGCCATGCCATAAGAAAAAAAAGACTCTAAGGCAACCTGTTTCTGTACTTACGGAAAACATATCTGGAGTTTTACCAACTTTGGGATTCAAAGGACTAAGCTTTTTAAAGATAGCTGAAATGTAAACTAACCACCACTAATGGTCTTACAAGCACTTATGCTGAAGGACTAGATAAATGCTGCTGTATGTGTGCCTGCTACCTCATTTCCAATGCTGCTAGAGCAGCTTTGACAAACATCAGATCTGAAGGCTGAGGACACGTGCCTTCAGGGAAGGGGCAGTGGGCCAGCCAATGAAGCAGTGAGGTTTTCCTACCCAGAGAGATGTAAAGAGCCTGATCTATTTATTCCTGACAAGAATGAAGGGGTTATCTTTGCAGCTTCTTTCCTGTAGAACTGGGTGAATGTAGGGATGTTGGAGGAGGTAAGAAAGCTGGCATTTCTTAAGGTAGTGTCTCATAGCTTAATAACTGGGACTATATGAAAAGGGTACAATAACAGATCTGGGAGCCTGCTGATGCAGGAGGAACATTCCAGGTCCCTGGTACCGTAAATAGGTTGTATTCAGCAAATAACTCTTCAGGAACAAAGTTGAAGGACTCCTTCAAAAAATCTTTAAGGTAATACATTTCTAGTTGGGTTTTGGTTCTTTTTCTTGCCTTGCAAAAAAAACTGCTTTAATTACATATATCAAAGGCAGTAGAAATTGGGCATATACTTGTTGGTTCCAGAGCAAAGGCTAGAGTGGAAGCTTAAATAAATAAATAGTGTGGTTCAATTCAGTTCTGCCCATACAGTAATTAGTTGCTGGTTCCAGGATCCTGGTTTTGCTTAGTTTTAACTTAAGCCATCAAAAGTCCTTTCTGTTTTGAAATGCAGCTCTGAAGGCATAGAATGGGTCATGAGGATTTGTGGATAGAATTCAAAATAGAGGTAGAACTAGTTGGGGTCTGCATGGTGATGAAAATTAATGTTGTTTTCACCAATTATTTATGAAATATAGGTAAAACTAAACGTACTGCTTCTAGTAAACCCACTAATCTCCATAATGTGTGATACTCACTAAATTGACTGAAAACATTCATGCTGTAAGTCAGAGATAATCTCTGTGTGCCACGCACTGTTCAAAGGACCTGAATGTCCTTTTGGGTTTTCTGTGAAACAGCTTGTCACCCGCTGTGATGCTCTATAGTCACATTTCTGTGAAAGGCTGATACAGTATGTTTAATGTAAGATCAGCAGCTGCTTAGATCATGCCAATGACACCATTTTAGTATTAACATTTACAAAAATGCATGCATTAACCCAACAGCCTAATGTATCTTAAGGGCCAGCAGTTGTCAATACACTGCCAGGTTATTACATTTAAATTAAGCAACCACCTTTCTGGTACAGGCATGTGAAGCCTGCTTTCAAAGACCTGAGGACTATGTATTGTTTGGTGCGCTTTCATTCTCTATCCTGGTCTTGGGCAGCAACTAACTTGGTTCATTTCTGGGAAAATAGATCATTTCTCCAGTAGTATTCTGAGTAGATTGGTCTTAACCCTGGGTTGTTGTAAGCATGTACTTTGTGTTTTGGCTCAAAGATTGTGTGTCTGTGATATAGAGTATTAGAAGTATGCTCATTATCAGTACACCTGTAGTACCTGCTACTCAACACCCTCCTGCTGCTGGGTAGACAGTTGGAATTTTAAGGCAATGAACCCCAGAACTTTAGTGGACTCATATACATCTCTTACAGGGAAGAGTGAAACAGTTTGAATTACTTTGAGTAAGTACTTGAATTACTTTGAGTAACAGTCTGAGGTACTGTTTGGTGAAGGGGTTAAATGGCATTGGCTACTGTATACTTTGTTCACTTTGAACTCTGATAAGAATGTTTTTGCCAAGTTCTCTCTCTTGCAATACGAATTGTGCCCTAGAAAATTGGTTCTCTTGTCTAATAGAAATCAGAGTGCTTAGAAAGAAATATGAGGCTGCTTGCCAAATGAAAATGCCTGAGAAATTCTAAGTTTGCAACTCGTGTTTCAACAGATACATTTCCTGTGTGTTCACAGCTTCAGTTTCATTTTTTCTGCTGGGAAACTGCCCAAAAGAGTACAGGAAAAACAAATTTAATCACAGAATTTACATGAACCTTTCCATTGTGTTGTTACGGCTCCAGTTGTTGCAAAAGACACTTTATGACAGGATAGCAGTCCAGAATGAGATAAAATAGGAAGTGAGGGGAAAAGGGGGGGGAAAAATTGAGTACTAATGACTTCTCATTCATCTACATGAAACTGAAAGCATGTACTGAATGCAGCTGCAAGTATGTTTCTCTTTGACGTAGGAGTACTCAATGTCTTTTAAATTTAGATGAAAATCTGGTTAATGATATTTTCTTAAGCCATCAGGTGGATGAGGGAGTAAGAAAGTTGGCAGATTGGTTTAGAGTTTCATGTGACCTTGACAAATAGAGACATGGACTTGAAAAGTTAAATCTTGGGTAGTGATAAGTATGAATGTTAAAATCGAGGTTGAGAAGCAGACTCTAACAGCTCTCCGTGCTATACCATGAAATTAATGCAAATCAGCACTGTTCTAATGTGGCAAGGAAAGAACAAAATACCAGAGTTGGGATATACAAAGCAGGAATGTACTCCTCCCAGCATACAACATGGAATGGAAGCTAATGTGGGAAATGCATTTCCAGCAGATGTAGGTTAGTCCATAGAAGAGCAGTGTCGAGGCTCACAAAACCAGAAAACCTAGAAAACAATGGCTTCAAGTAACGTTTGCATCAGCTTCAGGACTGTAAAGAGTAATTCAGTCTTGAAATAACTTGTTAACTGAAAAGCAAGAGAACAACCTGTTCTCTCTGCACACGGTCGAAAGGACAAGAGCAGATGGTCATAACTCGCAGCAAGGAAGATTAGGGTGAGATAATAAGAAAAGTTAGCTGAAGTTTTGTGATACTAGCATCAGCCAAAGCTCTTCTGTTTCCAAGCTGTTTTTGTGCCACAGGTGATTTGCAACAATGTGTTGGCTTTGCCTTATCAAAGGCTTTCTTTTGTATTCTGAACAGCTTATAAATCAGTTGAAATGAAGGGCACATTTGGTAAACGTAATAGTCTATGCAAAACAAAAAACATTTAAAAACCATTCAAATAATTGTGTAAATTGAGAAAAGAAACTCCCAAGCAGAAAATTAGAGCAAATTAATTTGGGTAAACTCTTTGCTTTGAATTATTCACTTAAGCTTAATTTCTAAGTTTTGCCTATTATTGATCCTTAATTAGAATAATGGTGCTATATGAACAGTTAATTGGTTTTATTATCATGCTGAATGCAGGTATTCTCTCATTGTTTTAAAAACGTGCTTCTTTAGTTGTACTTTTGAACAGTCAGTTTGCATATTGATAGCTGTTAATGTTGTGTTAAACCTCATGCAGTATCATTCTGTGAATATCGGAAAAGTAAGGTAAGTAAACATGATTAACTGCAGGCTGTGATGCTAAACATATTCAATTATTCAAGCAAATGTTTCTCTCTCTTTCAGCTAATGAGAAATTTATGGATTAGCCTTTTCGTCCTTCCCTGGTGGTTATTCCCTCCTATTGTTAAAAAACTAGAGGATAATGAGATGCTCATTTGATTACTATCAATAAGACCTCAAATGGTGCTTTTAGGAAGAAGCAGCCAAATTCATCCCAGGTGCAACATCAACAAAATCAATAACATACAAGTAATGAATATTGCTGAAGAAAACTGCCTAGATCACCACAATGTATCTGTATGATCATTTTGATTTAAAGCATTTTTTAATGTACCAAACACCTTTTTTAATGACATTAAATCCTGTAATATTTGTCCAAAAGCTCAGCCTGGGAAATGGATCAGTCTATGGAGAATACATATCAGCATATTTGTACAACATATGATCTTGCTGACCTCAGTAAGGTGCTGCCTTGGCAGCTACAGGGTCCCAGATCAGGGATATGGATATCATTAAGGGCTGAAATAAAAACCATGGCTACATTCTGTGCATCCTGGCAGTTTCCACAGGCAGGCTTCTCCAGTGAGAGAGTGTCACATTGCTGGTATTAACTAGTGGAGCCTGGAGTAACTGAGAAACCTGGTTTTGCTGGGAGAGGAGCTGTAGTGGCTCTTCCAGACTACAGCCTCCACTAGTGAACTGAAAAGGAGAGGGTCCCCTCCAGGAAGAAAAGGTAGCATCCATGGGTTGTGTTCAAAGGACTAAACTCTGGGCACCAAAACCATACTGCCTTTTAGGAAAAATCTCTGTCACATATTTCATCTGCTGACAGTTATCATGTTAGCATAGGACAGTGCTCAAACCTTCACCAGGCCTTTGGGGAGACATGAACCCACAGTTCTCAAACTGACTGCAAATACTTGAGCCCTTCTGCCTCCTAGCATTGCTCCTGCCATTTCCTTTGTTTGAACTTTCAGACCAGACTTTAGACTGAAGTTCCCTCCTGTCCTCACCACACTGAAAACACTGATTTAGGATGGACTCATGCAGACCTAATGTAGACCTGGGACAGGAATTCACCTCAGAAGTTCCCATTGAGATATCCAATAACCAGCCAAAGCTCTTAAAGCAAAGAACCTCTTTGGAGAGCATCCCTGTAGACCGCCTTATTTCATAAGAAAGGTTTATTTGAAAAACCTTTTCTTCATTTTCTGTCTTGGAATTTCATTTTAACATATGGCTTATCTTAAAAAAACTCTACAACTTTGTGCGCACTCTATTGATATGAAACAAATCTATCATGAGGTTATTGACCATTTTTTAATTAGAATTCTCTATTATGTAAAGCGTGAGCCAGGCTGACTGGCAATCATTCTATCATGGGAACAGAAGACCCTAGCACAGCCTCAAAGAAAATTCAGTGAGAGCCTCCTGCAGGAGTTCCCTTTCCCACAATGAGATTTCAGTAAATTACACTATCCCTTTCAGGAGTAATTGCAATAAATCTAATCTAAGCAGCAAACATGAAATATGTCAGTGTATCACAGTTCATTACAGCAGGATCTCCATTGCAGACTAATAATAAACAGTAATGCTCAGATAACCGCCAAGAAAATGTAATGTCTGAGCATTGAAAGAACATAAATAAGGATCTGAACTCATCAGATCCTGTTCTGAATAGGATAAATGGATGCCCTGTGGACTTGTATCAAAGTGATGGATGAGGGGTTTTCTTTTTGACTACTGAAAATGCAAAGAAATAAAAAATGTATCCAAGCCCCAGACTTCCAATCATCTCCATGCATTTGTAGCAGCTTTCCCCTCCAGCTCATGATTGAGGACTGCAAACACAGAATGTGAAGGACAGCCGATCTGGCAGGAATATTTGAGATGATAATCCATGCTGTAGCAGTACCACAGGCACTTAAAGGGATTCTGGTCAACTAATTCTGCTGGAGGTTTTGTTTCTTTTTGCTTTTCAGTGTTTGTAAGAAATCATGTTTTCCAGAAAACATGAGCATATTTTCTTTTGTTCTCCATTTGTCCTCATTTGGCAACTGTTGATTTCGTCCCTTCATTTCTTTTTGGAGCACAATCTAATTTAGTATGTTTTCTTCTGCAATACTGATCCTGTCAATCAGTAGCTAGCAGTTATAGTCATGTTTAATACTATTTTGTGCTCTTTCAAGCAGCTCTGAAGCCTGTTTCAGCTGCAGCACAACATACTTTATTTTAATCTTTCGCTGATACCAGCGGATGCATAGAAAATGCCACTTACTTGCAAATTATAACCGAGTAATTTAAAGCATGGCCAGATTATTATTGTGAGCTCATGGAGGAGAAAATTAAAGGTTTAAGGGACAAACTCAGTTTTGATCAAAAACTACCATAACATGTGGAGGTCATAAACATACATCAGTAGTTGAATTGGTCCAAATATCATCCCTGAATTGACAGTGTGCGTGGATAATCTTATGATAACATTTTATTGTTACTCAGGCTGAAACAGAAGTAATCTAATCTCATTTGTCAAGGCTGGTTTCTTACTTTAACCATCTGAGGGGAATGTTTCTTTCCAAAGTTACAAAGGAAAAAATGTACCACAAAGCAGATGTGTTGGAGAACTTTCACCTTGTGAACTATGCAATATGAGACAGGCGGGACACTAGACTTCACTGATGAATGGTATGACCCGTCATGGCAACCCTTCTTTATTCAGTATTTCCAGCAATTGATAGTTGTTCCCAACTTCAGAAACCTTTAATCATTTGTGATGGTGTTTTCTTTGCAGAGATATTCCTTATGCAGTGCTTGGATATGTAATAAATATTTACAATGGGTGTGCTGGTTTAGTGTTTAAGTTCCAAGTAGTTATGTATGTTATACATTAAAGGAACTAGGACTGTGAAGTAGGACTTATAGGTGTGTAATTGTTCATGCAGGGCATGTATACAGTTATATATGTTACACGTAACAGATAAAGCATGTATGGCTCTTCTAAACTTCTGTTAAAGTGGTTCGACTGTAGTGGCTCAGCAGAAGTTCGAGAGATGCAATGCCTTGGTGCTAGGGTAAGAATTGGTTTAGACACTGCTGAATCCAGGTTTTGCTTCTGCAGGAGCTGTAAAAATTAATTATCTTGTCTCCTTTCTTGTCTAAAACAATAACAGCTTTGTTACTTTGAGAGAATCAGAAGTGATTGAGACGTAGGGCTGAATGAAAAACCCTAGTTTCTGGGGTCCCAGTGCTACTGTTGATTGTTAGTCAGCAGGCTCGTTGATTTTGGAGCTGACATGCATAACGTGTCAGCAATCTCTTGTTCTAGGGTTGCCCAGGTGTTATGATAATGTTTTTGTTCTGTGGGTGCAAAGATACTAAAATCCCAAATGGGCTCCTAAGACTGCTTGGTTGGATCTCCTGGATGGCACAAGCTGTAAAATAGAAGCTGCTGATTTCAATCATAGGAGCATAATTTTGGTTGGAACTTGAGTGCGTTTTCTTCAGTTTCATTTTTGTCTTTTTCAGAAAGACAATAGTTCATGAAAAATTCACCTTTTCTAAACCTGTTTCCCTCATGTCATTTTCATTGCAATGTTTTTCTAGTCTTACTATTGGTAAAATTGTCCATAATTCATTGTCTAATTTTGCCTAGACCAAACTCTGACCATGTTACTGAATCTTGTTGTGTCACTCATGACTAGTTTCTGGCATTAGAAAACTTCTTCCTGAGTAATAGTTGCAGGCTGTGAGAAAGTTTCCTATGTGTTTTCTTAATTTAATCTCCCAGATGTATTTCATCCTACGTATTTTATCTCCTTGGTAAAATACAGTGTGTGAAGTGGGACTTCTAGGCGTGTAATTGCTCATACAGGGCATGTGGTATCAAGACCCTCCTCTCCAGCTTTTGAATACTTAATGACAGAATTTACATAAACCCAACATGAATTTTATGGTTCTGATTTGATAATTTGTTCTTGAACCTTGGCAATAAGATAAAGAATTGTGAAGAATGTGACCGTTGTTTTAGATTTGGAAATCCTTTTGCCAATCTCTGGATTTTGTCTGGGATATTTTATGCAGCTGTTGAGTAGATGAACTCTTCCCATCAGCTGTATCAAGAGGGACACTCCTCTTCAGCTTGGCTCACAGCTCATCTCTGTCTTCCCACAAGTTATTGCCTCCTAGGGTATGCTACCACCATCAAACGGTCGCTCCTTAATTAGTCAGGCTAGTAAAGACCTTAATACCAAAGTCCTTAAATTTGAATACCAGCAGCAGGATGGAGAGGGCATCATGGATAAGGTCAGCTGGTAGATCTGAGAGATCCCCGCTCTTTAGTGGGGTGATAGTGAAGAATGGCTGCAGGGAGAAGGTGTAAGAACAGGCATCTGAAAGACCCCCAGTCTTGGAGCGTGCTGAACATACAGTAATAGCTACATACATAAAAAGGACAAAGCCTGTGTTGTGCATAGTTCTTGGAGGTATTTTTCTAGCAACCTAAAATGAGATGGGAACGTCCTGAATTCTTCAAAGCTGGGAACACTAAGCCTTCAAGAAAATTCAGGTTAGACCTTTAGAGTAATAGGCTGTTGTCAGGCTGAAGAGGCTGGGAGTATCATTGTGCTTGTGCTATGGAAGAGTTGCAAAGCCGGGTCAGTTTCAAAGCCAGATGATAGCTCATCTGTTCCAGTGGCACAAAAATGTGGCCGAATTCCTTGAGCTCCTGGCTGGGAGCTGTTGTTACGATAGGATCCAGACACAGGCCATTCACAGTCATCCATTTTTGTTGTTCGGGAGGTTTTGGGCATTCAAATTTTGTATTTATTATCTTTTTTTACCCTTTTCTTCTTTCTTCCATCTTCTCTTCCTCAAATATGTTAATATCAAACCAAATTTATTTCACGTAACACTGATACTTTATAGAAATTTAGTCCTGCAGATTACAACATTCTTGCCACTTAGAGGCACTTTTCTCCAGTTGATCTCTAAGGGAAGGGCAGTCACATCTACTACTTCAGGTTTTTATAAAACTTAATTTTTAAGCAGTGTCATAGTTCTCAGCAGAGAGATCAAACCAGAGCTGCATCAAATTGCTTTCTGACCTCAAGGTTTTATCCTCAAACTGCAATTCAAGGTGCTTCACCTCATTAGTTTAATGAATGCTACAGCAGTTTGTCTCGGTTGACTTTTTTCATAAATAACTGGAAACCCTTTGTTGCCATGGCTTAATATCATTTCATGCCCTATCCCTTAATGATTCACAGACAATTTGTTAACCTGGAACTCTATTTTCCCTGAAACACTTGGGTCCGTAGTGATTATTCCCACAACTGCACCAAGCTGATTGAAAACACTGATTCCTGCCCATGAACCATCACTCCATCTCCATCAGCACAGATGCTAAGGAAATCTGCTACTTCACTCTTGTGACTCCTTTTGAATAGTAACTTTGATCAGATGCTTATTATGTGAACAGAGGATTTGATAGTAACTAATTTATATTAATATACAGGTACTGCTGTATTATCTTCCTAATCTGTAAAGATATAGGTCTTATATAGATACTGCCTGTTGACTCAAGCCAAGCAGCTGCCAATGTGATTGTAGAAAGCATTCATGCTGACTCTTGCTGATACCCCTGTAAGATTTGTTCGACGAGTTTCAAAACAGGAGAAATGGGCCCTACAGCTCATAGACACATCTATCTCTTCCTCTCCAGTGGTCCTAGAGGATTCTGGTTTTCTACTGACATCCCCACATCAAGTTCTAGAAATCTCCAGGTTTTGTGTCCCAAAGGGTACTGTGGTTTCAGATGTTAAACAAGTTGAGATTTAATTGGTGTAAAGTTATGTGGTACATGCGTATGTATTTGCAAACACACATTAGTGGTTTAGTTGAGGTCATAAGTGGCCTTTTGAAGGAAGACCTCTAGTTGTTCCTGCTCACCATACTTTGCACTGCGGAGTGCACAAGTTGGGTTTTATTTGGACCATAACAAACTGGGGCATGACTAATGTACTTGATAGGCATATTGGGCTAACCCCTACTGGTGATCAAGTGCTAATGGACTGGTAGGTGTTCAGTCCACAAGATAAGGTTAGGCCTCATCCAAAGTAATCACCCCATCTCAAAACGCTCATCTTGTGGACATAAGTTCCTCAGCACCACTGTAGGGCACCATGCCTAGCTCAACAGGTTACTTGCTGTTGTGCTGCATTACTGCCTATTGCATGCATTTACATACAACCTCAGATTCTGAAAATGAGTAAAGAGTGAATTCTGAATTGCTTTATTCTGAATGCCAAGATGATGTAGCTACTAGTACCAGTGCTGGAATAATCTGAAAATTTCTGAGGCTTTCATGAGCATGCATTTTTATACCATATGGTAGTGATTATGGAGAAGGGCAGTGAAAATCTGTCCCCCAAATGGATTGCAGTGCTTTTCTTTGTGTGCATATAAACAGTGGTAGTTTATTTTGCAGTATATTGTGTTCGAAATGGTCTACAAGAAAAAAAGTGTGGTTGGGAGACTAAGCAAAGCTTAAGAATGAGTACTTACAGGTAAACAACAAGTTTATCCGTATATATATATATATATACCAGAATGAGCAAATCACAACTACTACTCAGTTTTATTTCTAAGCAAATACGTAGATTTCAGTGACCGAGGACGTAACCGAAGACTGATTTGGTGCTGATTACATAGCACGGATTGAAGGAAAATAGCAGAACTTGTGCTCTTTGTTTGCAGAAATAAATTCCTGAAATGAAATGCATTTGTGGCCCTGTGCCCACAGTATTCCAATTTGTCTTGATGATCGGGGCGGTGGTGTGTGGAGAGGAAAATCATAAACCAAAGCCACTAGCTTATTTATGGAATGTACTGATCCACATACAAGGCATGTTGATGCCCTGTTCTTGCACACTGTTAGAAAACCAGATTGGTTTGGTACTGTGGAACCCGTGGGCTGTATGCTGGCATCAGCTTTAGTGTGAACAGAGTGGTTTAATTTTGGGGAGAATGTTTTTCCTTATGTTTGTAAATTGAAACGGTGCACTTGGATAATATAAATCATGTTGCTGATTTTTGGTGACCTCCAGTGAACTGAATTCACAGGACTCTGCCTGCTGTTCTGAATGTGTGTTTTCAATTAAAAAAACCCAACAGAACAAACCAAAAAGCTTCTTGTGACATGTTCTTGATATGACTTTTTCCAACTTATCTTGATATAAGAAGTCTGATTTTTAGTTCTCATGGCTTACATAGGATTTTTCTGTCTCCACTGGATTATCACCAGCGGTGAACTTGACACAGTCAGTATTTCTGGACTCAGGAGATGCTTCTCTGTTCCATGATGTTAAATACATCATTTTCTTTTCTTTGTGATGGATTCTTTGTTGTTGTTCAATTGTTAATGATGGCAGCTTGAAGAATTACACCCTCTCAGAAATGGCCCAAACCTAAAAATCTAAGCAATTAGAAGCCTGAACATTAATACAAACAGCAATTTAAAAACTGTGTGCACCCATACATTCTATACTCAAGCAAAATGAAACTCAACATTTTATGCAGGGAAGCCCCCATATTTTACAGATCAATGTATCATTATTCCTATGCAAAATATTTATAGGCAAGACAGTGAGTTTTAAATCCAGTTCAATATGGATTAGAGAAAAACTAAGGAGGTTTGAATAAATCAATAAGATTCTCATTAATACTTCCCTCAGTGTGAAAATGTTTATTATTAATACAAAAGAGTATGCTTTGTCTACAAATGAATCTGTCGTATCATTTTGTGTTTTATTGATTTATCAACATGAAAAACGTATAGATTTTTCCATATAAACCCAACTATTTTCTAATATAGGAGTAGCTGCTTATTTTAAATCAAGCTAGTGGTGTTAAACACTCCATAAAATACATCCAAATGGTGAAAATGTGGATAGATTTCACTTGCCTATGGGCTTGGTAAACACATGGTTCCATGCCTTTTAACAGGTGGAGGTGGGGGTTATGTATAATGTATGATTTCATTGGAATTGCATAATTCAGTGATACTTTAACTTTGGGTTTCCAAGCTCAGTTAAGTAACTTCACAGGGATTACCAGTTTCAGGGAGAAAGAAGTGGTGTTCAACTACAATCTGTTTGAGTTAAAAGGAAAACTGTTCCAAATGTACAGTTGCACTGTTCTGCTGGGCCCATGCTGTGTGCAAACTGCACTCTCATTCGAGGTGAGATGAGCTCTGCTCTTCTAAGTGCTTAGAGCAGCTGCTGAATACAGTGGATTAGGCAAACAACTGAGGAACCTCACAGATACATAAAACTTGAGTAAGCAGCTGTTTGCATATTTTGGGCATTAATTTATATTCCTATCTCTTAAATTAGAATGCCTGAATGTGGCTATCTTTGGTTCAGGAAACAACATGAGCTAGTCTCAGTAACGCTTCTTACCTTCATCCTATTCTTTGTAAAGCAGATGATTTTAAAGTCTGATATGAAACTGTGGAACCAGATTATGTACTTCTGTGAGGAAATGAAGGCCATATCCACAAGGGGCAGCTAGTCAGAATTAGCCTATATAGGCTCACTCCATAACTGGGGTATGGCTCAACATTGATATAAACAAAAGCATTGTGGAGCCAGCTACAGTTCACTGAGGATTGCGGGCTGCTAATAAATACCTCAATTCATCAACTGTTAGTGTGATCTTTGCTGCTGCAGCATTTCTGCCAGTGCTAATTTCACTTACTAAATGAGAAGCAGCTCTGTTCTGACTAAAATGAGATATAGAAAATCACCAGTCTAGTACTGTGATGATCTTCATCTCGTGGGCCTACATGAAAGCACTTTAATATTCATAGGGCTGAGCAGTTTGGCATCTAGTTCACATCTGAACCCTACTTACTATATCAAGGAGATGATTTTTGTCCTTGATCCCCTTTAAGGGCATGAAATGTGATGATACATGCCTCTTTCTTTCACAGCACTTCCACTTTAGTATTCATCCTTGGTGAATACCAAGTAAGAGATGTGTTGTCCTTGGGAATCCTGCGTATCAGCCCTGCTCTTCCACCACAGGTACCTGTTGTGGGATTCATTGAAACGCACAGCAAACACCTTTGAAATTTCAGATAACAGAAATAAGTAATGTGCATGTCACTCTGAAAGGAGCTGTATATCAATTATAAAAGGAATTAATGGTAATCAACTCGTGATTATATTGAAACACCAACATGTAAAATCAGATGAGCTTAATTCCATGCTGTGTGTTCAAAACTATGAGATCTTCTCTAAGGCCTATAACCTGAGAGGCAATTAGTGTTAAGCTTTAGGGACTTGCTTGTTTCCTCAGAGAAGTTCTCTAGAGAGCCTGAAAAGTTACGTGCGATTACCTTTCTTACATGTGTAGGTATACAAGCAAGGCAGAGTGTATTAATGATGCTTTAACTACAGGAGTAACCTGTGCGCATTGTGTCCATTGTCATAGGCAAGGGGTGTTTACTTTGGCAGCCTTGAGGAAGTTGAGGCAGTGGGAGGGCAGAGCTGAGAGCTCTTGACTTCAGCTTTCTTGAAGTGAGATGACCATGTTTGTTTTCTTGATTACACGTCTGCTGTATGCTAATGCATGTTGCACCAAAGTTTCCAGAAATACTTATGGAAAACAAGAACTTGAAAGTCCCTCTGTATATGTGTACTCTTAGGCAATCAGTTCAATTTCACATTAAAAAAATACAATCTCATATAATGACTAGTGAAGGAAAACATACATGCTGTGTAGAAAACTGTGTTGCCTAAATAATTCATATGAGGATCACAAAACCTGATAGGCTTATAAGCGATTTAACTGAGCTATTTTTCCCATACAGGCCTTTTTATTATTATTAAGACATAAATGGTTATAGCTCTTACTTAAAAAAACACTTTTTAGAAATCGCTATATGGAAAAGAAATGCTTTAAAAATAGTATCTTTGTTTGTTATTATGTTACCCTATGATCATCACCTAATGAACTGAATGTACAAATCCACAGTTTTATCTAGAGCAGCATTTGATGCCCGAGATACTCTAATTGCTACCTGTGTAATTTTGTAACTCATGTAAATTACTAAAGACAGGTTGATTTAAACATGGTGTTAAAATTTAAGAGGAGTGACAGTACTAATAAAGCAAAATAATCAGAATAGATCTATTTGACAAAGCCAGAAATTATAAGCTGAATACCAATTAGTTCTGAGTATGTAGGTTTATTCCAGCTCTTTTGTTGGACTTGAGAATAATTCTATTCATTTTCCCAAGTATCAAGAAAAATAGAGAAAGAAATCATTACACAAACCCAATATGTACCTAGAATCTGCCTTTTAGGTGTTTTTATTTACTGTCATGGTGAAAATCTACATGCTGGTAAATCTGTCTTCTCAAGTGGACAAACTGTTACCCTTGTGTTGAATTTAAGTAATGAAATCTATCAGCAAGAGAGTTCTGCAGGTGGAGAAAATCGATTCAAGTAGGACAGTGTGAAACACTGATGGAAAAACTGGTAAGAAGGCTTTAGAAGACATATTGACAAAACACCTGCTTTTCTCACAACATTTTATCTTGCATTTAAAACTATTGCCTTTAATGCTACAGCCGCTGTAGTCGCGGCTTCTGATTTTCTCTTGTGAGTGGCACGTCATCCCTCCATCTATTTATCTATCAATCATTATCTATTTTTAATAGGGACAAAACACTCTGTTTGCCCTCTTATTTCCTTCGGAATTACCATAGGGACCAAGTTAATTAAAATTGCAACTTCATGATTTTTTATTAGCTCTGGAATGCAAATAAGTGTCTGTACTTTCTGTAGCCGCACATTAATAGTTGGTAGCAGGCAAATCAAGTTGCTAAGCCACTGTCCATCATATCTGAAAAATCTTGGCAGGCAGGTGAAGTTCCCAATGACTGAAAAATGGAAATATAACCCCTGTTTTCAAGAAAGGGAAAATGGATGAACCGGGGAACTACAGACTAGTCAGCCTCATCTCTGTGCCTGGCAGAACCTTGGAGAGGATTGTCCTGGAAGGCATGCTGAGGCACATGAAAAACAACAAGGTGCTTGGTGACAGCCAGCATGGCT
>JASSUY010034419.1:0-10625 GCA_032466535.1 Forpus xanthops
ATGGGTTGCCCAGGGAAGTTGTGAATGCTCCATTGCTGGCGGTGTTCAAGGCCGGGTTGGACATAGCCTTGGGTGGCGTGATTTATTGTGAAGTGTCCCTGCCCCTGTCAGGGGGGTTGGAACTAGATGATCTGAAAGTCCTTTCCAACCCTAACTATTCTATGATTCTATGGGCATTTGTATAGAGGCATCTAAGCCAAGCTCCAGTTGAAGCCAGCTCATTGGTTGGAGCAGCTGGAATATCTACATTGCTCTGAACATTTACTATAGGCTCTGGCAAGTGACTGGGTGTTTTGGGATGGAATGATGCCCCTCTCCCCCAGCACATCTAATTTAAAAATCCTTGACCGGTCTGACAAGCCTCCTACCAAATCCACTCTTCCCTTTCTTCATCAGACCAGCTCCACCAGCCCCCAGTACACCTGGCCTACTAAATTGAGTACTATGGTCAAGATACCCAAAATCATGATTATAGCACCACCCTTCTAACCTGGTCAATCCTCCTAGCCTTTTTAAGGTCCTGCCCTGTATCCTGGAGAATTGATGAAAAGACAGTCTGAGCTCCAGCGCCCCTATCCACCTCTCCCAGAGCTCTGTAGTCCTTCTTTATGTTCTCCAGGCTACTGCTATCTTATCAGTAGCATCCACGTGGATCACTAGAAGTGGGTAATAGCAGGACTGAGTAGAGCAGGCAGTTTTTCTGCAATATCCTTGATGCGAGCCCCTGGTACGCAATACACCTCCCTTGAGCCTGGGTCAGGCCGACAGATGGGTGCCTCTGTTCCTTTCAGAGTAGAGTCCCCTACTACTACAGCCCACCAGTTTTTCCTGGCAGCACCAGTAGTGATCTTCTTTACCAGTGCATCAGCTGGTTGTTCCTGGTGGGAGTGTGATTCCTCATCAGCCCCCTGCAGGACAGCAAAGCGGTTCTAGGTGAGGGTGGTGAAGCACTGGAATGGATTGCCCAGGGAAGTTGTGAATGCTCCATTGCTGGCAGTGTTCAAGGCCGGATTGGACATAGCCTTGGGTGACATGGTTTAGTGGGAGGTGCCCTTGCCCATGACAGCGGGGTTGGAACTAGATGATCTTAAGGTCCTTTCCAACCCTAACTATTTTATGATTCTATGACAACAGATTTAGGAGGAAGCCCATTGCTTTTAAT
The DNA here is from genome assembly GCA_032466535.1 of Forpus xanthops. NCBI lineage: Eukaryota > Metazoa > Chordata > Aves > Psittaciformes > Psittacidae > Forpus > Forpus xanthops. The sequence continues at coordinate 1,163 of JASSUY010034419.1, forward strand.
TGTCCTCTTCCTCCTTTTTTTGTTGTTTTTTTCTTTTACTGTTTCACAGCTTCCTGGGTTAGCGGCCTCCTTTCCTGCGTGTGCGACCATAGACACTTGAGGCCCTTGCACAGCCTGGTCCTGGAGCAAGCAGTGCTGCTTCCTCTCAGCTTCCTGACACCTTTCAGCCTAGTAACATGACATCTTTGTGCTCATGTTGAGCTTCCTATGACAAATGATGAGAAAGGCTCACATTGATCCAATCACCCTTTCTAATACCATTTATGTTTTTAGGCTTGGAGCTTATTTCTTTTGTAGTGTGTTACCTCTCTGGACTTTTTTCTCAGACTGCCACAAAAGGGAGGTAGATCAAGGAAATGGTATAAGCCACGGAGCTGGGATTTGCGTATGCACCTAATTATTGTCAAAGATCAGAGCTCATTTTTAAGGACAACAAGTTGTAAAAAACAGCCCCTTGCTGCCTCCTGTGACTTGTTCTTCTGACTAATACTAACACTGCGTAAGGGGTACAGAAGTATGCTTCTCTTGCTAAACTCTTGCCTTCTGGCTTTCTAATAGGGTGGAAAACTAAGATTATGCTGCTAATGAGGGTCTTCAACTAATAGCTATGCTTATTCTTCAAAGTACTTCTACAATTAGAGCAGGTTTTCTTAACACTGGAACACATCATTTGTATCTAATGAGGATTAATGTCTTCTTGAAATTAGATACTAGAGGAATGTGTGTGTCCCTTATCCATGTCAACTGTGAATGTAATCAGGTGTACAGAATTACAAGGAAATGTGCTGGTTTTTTCCTAGCATCGTGCATATTATCTTTTTATTACCCGTTGAACAGTTGTTTGAATAAAAATCTTTTCTTCTCACTGGTAAAAACAGAAACTGGGTAGTCAGACAAATCTAGAGCACTCTTGATACTCTTGGGATGTGAATACTTTTTGCCTCAACTTAATTAATGATTATTTATAATAAGCATTATAGTATGTATTAATAAAATAATAAGTGCTAGGAAAGGCTAGATACCACACAATCAACACTAAATAAAGTCAAGGTATCTAACAGTATGCTTTGCCAAGCCTTAGTGCTCTTGTACCTTTCTGCTGTCTTGTGGAGAGAAAAGTGCTTCTCCTCCATCCCACCCAACATGCCAGTGCCTTTTATTACAATTTTCCTAAAAGTGTATTTTTCAGATAATAAGAAGGAATGAAAGAAATATAAACTAGCATGTCATAAAGCAGAAGCATGCAGTGAGAAAAATATTTTTACAATGCATAATCATCATGTCATAGAGTAACATTTGTTTGTCATACAAGGCAATCTTTGTGTCTTGAGGGTTTTTTCCTGGTGTTTTAGCATCCTTTTACTTTACACCTGGTGACTTTAGTTAGTCTTAATTTCTTGTTAATTTTTTCTGTATATAAAGTATGCATAAGTAAATGAACATAATCCTTATTATTGCTCTTTAGTTTTACAATAAATAGGTCTATGTTATTATCTGTTAAAATGTATCTAGATTCACAACCTAAAAATAGAATCATAAAATCATAGAATGGTTTGAGTTAGAAAGGACTGCCGAAGATCATCTGCACTTACCTGTCTGTCATGGGCACGGACATCTTTCACTAGATCAGGTTTCTCAAAACCCTGCATAATAGAAAATGTCTATTTGAAAACAAATGTAGAATTTAAGTAGATATAATGAAATTAAATGTTATCTCCAAGCACTTCAAAACAGTATTAGTGGGACTTACAGGGATTACGTTGCACCTAAAAGAAAGTACCTGCCACAGCAATGATTTTCAATAGTGATCAAAATTAATCCTTGGGCTGACAGCCAACAAAATCCTGTACATAGTTTAAAAGTTTGAAAAACTGTAGACAGTTAAATGGGACTCTACCTCAGTAAAAGGGTGGTTATTGGGCTGATCCTTCACTCAGAAATAAACTTCTTACCACAGACTGGAGTATTGCTTTAGTGCTGATTGAAAAGGGAAAAGAGTAATTTCTGTAAGTCCCACATGATTTTCCTGGATGTCTTGGTATCTGTGTTCTGCCTCTCTTAGGTTATAGAATCTCTCTGAGAGGTTACCAGCTCAGGAGGTATAGTTTACCAACTGATGTATGGAATACAAGGCAAGATAAATGTAACAGATCTGAAACTCTGAAGACAGGAGCTTTCCATCCATGACTGAAATTTCAATTGTTAAATGAATCCCAGCTGGATTCATCAAAGAGACTACTTGATGTTTCTTGTACAGAGCTGGAAACTGAGTTTCTTTCTATGAAGCAGCATTCCTCTTACAAGAAATAAGCAGTTTACATTACATCATCTGCTGAAGATTAAGCATTTTATACACATTTGCTTAATGATTGCTTGTGTTGTACACTGTGATGTTGTGATGTACACTGGAAGATAGTACAAGATCTATTGAAAAATTTCAGGCATCTGCTTGCACTTTCTGAAAGAATCCTGACTTTTAATTAAACATACAACTACAAATATGCCACTTAAGCAGCAGCTTTTCCACCATTCACAGTGTTCCCGAGCTCTGAATTCACAAATACTGATACATGCCCAAAAGTTTGCAGATATTTAAAACCCCTACGCCCAGGCAAAGAGTTTTTGAGTTTTCTATACTTCTGAAAATGACTATATAGTTACAGGTTAATTTTTTAATGCCTGGCATATTTGACTCACTTTATGGATTAAAAACCTCCAAGAAGTTAGAGAGAAGTGTGCTACAGCTGTTAGCAGCAAAAAAAGTATTGATTTTTTTCAGGCTTTCTTTTATTGATGGCAGCTTAATGTTTATCAGCTCAAACAGCTTATGGCTGCCATTTTGTGAAGTAATATTTTAGAGGTCAAGCTAATGCACCAGATGGTTTTGTTTGCATTTCTAAAACTGATCTTTGCTGGGCCATCATTACCTACGTTTACCTGCTTCAAGGACTCAGAACATAATACACACAGTGAAAAGTAATTATGGGAAGCTGTTCTCCCAGCCTTGTCCATAATTTCTGAATAATAATATATATAAAAAAGCCAGCAGCAAGTGCAGTCATGACATCTCTTTTGGTTTTAATCAAGAAATTTTAGCTATAATATTTTTGTTACCTTCTCTGCATGACTAGCAGCCTTTGAATATGAACATGACCATCTAGTTAAGCATATCTAAACATGGCCATAAAGTCAAGCAACTTAATCACCCCAAGAACCAAACATAAGTGTATTCCAGAAATGATTTTATTTATAAGAGATGTTTGTTCTGACCACATGACTAATTCTTACATTTTAAATGTGTCAGCATTTACCTTGCTGTTTCCCTATGCAGATTTACCATTCTTTTGTGCCACTGAAACAATAACAGGGCATAATAATCAAAACTTAAAAGACAAAAAGAAGAAATAAAGGCAGAAAAGCCCCTTGAGAGCAAAGACAGATTTGACACCAGAGCCACTAGCATCACAGTTCATTCACATAATTGCGGTAACAGTTATGAAATGCTACCTTGCTATATTTGATACACACTAATATACATGACAAACCCATGTTCCTATTCAACAAAGACTTACTGAAAAAGATGAGAATAAGTATGTGCGCATTGCTTGACAGGTGACATTTCTTACAGTTGGCAGTTTTTAAAAGCACTTGATAACACCGTGCAATCTTTGGCATTGTTTTATGGAGAAAGCCTTGGCTGTTTCCTGTTGACTTGATATTTATAATTATATTTTCATTGAACTGAATTGTCTGTCAGTTCCTGATTTTAAAAGTTATTTTCATATTGGAGATGAAAATGTTCCTAACCAGCATGAAGGGGGAATGACGTGCAAAGTCAAAAGAGAAATACCTCATCAACTGTAAATAATGCTCCAGCAAATCTGCATTTTAGGGTAAAGAAGTTATGGAGAGCAAAACAGCAGGTCACAAAAACAGATTTCTTTCTGCTAACTAGCAGTAACAAAGACTGGCAGAATATAATTCAGTTGTTAATTTTCATGTGTGGCCAGAATAAACACAGTTAACAGACAAAAACATGAGGACTCTTCCTGCAACTGGAATGTGGACCAAATGTCTCTTTGGTCAGAACAAAAATAAACAGCCACAGACAGACTGACAGGACAAATTCTCAGAGATGCAAAGGGCAACAAATGTATTTTGTGAGCATATGGCTGACAATTTTACACACATTTTTTACAGCTACCTTGCAGTTGAAAGGTTTTCACACTTCTTCCCTCCCTTTCTCCTAGGAAACTGATCTCATGACCTTTAACATCTCAATGCATCGCTCTTGGTGGCGGGAACACGGGCCAGGCTGCATACGAAGAGTGGTGCGTCCTTCTGCCCCTGGTGTTCTAGAGGATTACTCCTACGTCTCTGTGACAGGCTGCATCATTGATTTCCAGTACCTAGAGGTCATTCACAGCGCTATACAAATACTCCTCTCTGTAAGTTCACTTTTGTTTTTGCACTCAGATTACAGCAATCCTTTCACATGCAGCCTGTTGCTGTTTGGTGTCTTTCTCCTGACAGGGTGATGTAGTAATGATGGATGACAGCACAGATTTTTTAGATGGTTTTGATTTTTTAAATATCTCTAACTTTTAACTAGAGAATGATGTTTACATTATTAAAATATGCACTGCTCCTATATCATAAAGCTCTGTGCAGTCATAGTCTCCATTCTGGCCTTTGATGGGACTCAAAAATTGACTCAAGTTCTTGGGTCTCATTCACTGAGACATGTAGGGTGAAGGAGAGCAGATTAGTTCAAGGTCAGTTTGCCTAAAGCTTTCTAAAGTTCACAATCAATGATGGTATTTATTCAGCCCTGAATGTACATATATTTTACATGGTACATGGTTGAGTTTCTTCTCAAAGTGAGATATGGTTGTAACTCTCAAAAAAGGTCAGAGAAGTATTAGAAATTAAAGTACCCATTTATACTTAACCACTTTATTTATTCTTTCCTGAAACTCTGTATTATCAGAATACTCTACCTCCATGATTGTAGTTGCAATACGGATCAAAAACTGCAAATACAAGAACTCATTACGAAATGTCTGCAGTGCAGGAAAGCACTGGGGCTGGACAAGTTGCTTTGGAAGCAACAGCCTAGTCTTGGCCCCAGGCTTTCCTTAATCTGATGGCTGCTTCTGCTTGTGATTAAAAGCTGTTTGGCATGAGCTTCACATGATCTTCTAGAAGTGGTAGCTCTTTCTACACATAGCTGCATGTAGTACTTAGCAACTTGCCTATCCCAAATGGGTGCACAGAGGTCTGATACACCCCAGATGCCCAGACCTATTCTGAGAATATAAATGCTCATGGTTTGCAGTCCTAACCATGGTGATCACTGTTTGTCAGACAGTATGAGAAGAGATGCAGTCTGTAGTCTACACCTACTAGTCAGGTGGGCTACCTGGCCTGAGCAACCAAAGGGCTGGGTATTCCTGGTCAATTTAGTATTTTACACTGTTTTACTGACTGACTGATAAATACTTCCACTAGCAAAGTAGAAGAGATCTGCATGATAAATCTCAATCATTAGTTTAAATTTACTTTCACATTTTAATGTGCCAGTTTTTTCAAGATAAAGACATTTCCCTTTTGAAAGAAAATAATTAGTATATGCGGCTGTATCTGTCATCCTGTCCAACTGCCTTGAATGAAGTAGTCTGAAAATTCAAGATAACTTCTCTTCATTACTAAATGCCTTTTGTAAGATACCACGTGCTCTTTCCTTGTCACTGCTTTTACTCAGAATTTGGTCAATTTATATCTTACATCAGTGATTAATGAATTTCCACTTGGCAATTCAGGTCTGAATTAGTGAACTTGGTTAGTGCACCAGTGACATCACATGCATCTACACAAGCTGTGTGTCTGCTCCTAGCAGTTTCTTGGGCACCACTGATATCACAAACACCTACACAAGCCCTCCCCTGACTGTTGTTCAGTCAGGCAGCAAAGACTTTGAGGCAGGATCTTTTCCAGTGAAGTCAAAGTTTAATTCTCTTGAGGCCCAGCCCTTTGTATGTCACCGTATGTTAGAACATTTCTGTGAAAGCAAACCTTCCTTACTCTTCTGGGGGCCTGGTATTCAAAGAAGGTTCTTTCTCCTCTCTTGCCACACAGCATCATTCCCTCTGCTTTAAAAGGCTGTCCAAAGGAAACTGAAGAGTGGTTGGTTTAAAAGGAGAAAACCATAACTATCTATCTCCATTATCACCTCACTTCTATAAGGAAACATATTTTGTGTTAGAAATATCGAGAATTTTCTAGATTTTTTTTGATTAGAAATATATTTAGGGTTCAGTTGGAATCAGGAACAGTTTTCCTCTACATTTATAAATGCAGTACAATTCTGGCCAAACTTTACCAAATGGAAGGAACACAAATATTAATATTAGAGTAATAGAATAAAACCAGTTAATAGGTGCAAACTAAAAGAAACATGAAAATGGAAAAGTATAAAAACTGTGAAATAATTGCAAAGCATAAGATGTAACAGGCCTTCCCTTTCTTATGGAATAAATGATTGCCTGGAATAATCATAGATTAATTCTGGATACAATTCAGTACAGTTCAGGAAACAAGTTCAAAATGTGCCAGGAACTTGTAAGGCTTTACTGTGAATTAAATAGTTGCCAGTTTCGGATATTGCTTTAGGCTAACACACACAATGTTAATATTAAAATCACATACACAAAGTAAGGGTTTTTTTTTCCAGTGCTAGTATATTGCTACCCCATATGTGGCATGCTGTGGTTAGCATACCATGAGTCTGTACTTCAGTTTCCATTCTGAACTGTAATTTAGGCTTATTTAATTTTTTGTGTCACGGGACAGAAGTCATCACCTAGATGATCAAATCTGTTGCAGTTTCCTCCCATTTCCTGAGTGCTGTTGGCCTGAGCAAGTTCCCATTCATTTTGGATGCATAACTGCTTTCCTAATTGGGGAACCAATTTTAGTTGCTAATTAAAAGGTCATTGAGTTTGCCTTTTTACAGTACTGAAGAATTGTAGATCCTTCTTTTTCCTTTTCCTGGCAGATAGTCCTGAAAGTAGCTTATTCCTTTTTGGACCTTACAACCTACTTAATTTTCATAACATTTTTATGTAGCAGTAGTGGCGTAACAAACCATTTTACAGTGTAACAAAAACTTTATTGGCATAACAAATCATTTTGTCATGCTAACCCTTTTCCAAACAACCAGAAAGGTGAACACTTCCATTTGGAAGGGAGTTAGAGCCTCTGTAAGAAGAAATCCCTTCAGGGGTAAATATTGGATACCTGTCGAGATATATAACTCACAGGCAGCAGTTCTCCATTTTTCAAAGGTGACTTCTTTTCTTTTTTTTTAACTGGCATGGAATTTTTTATATGCACAGAATACTGCAGCTGTGACTGCATTAGACCCTGCTTCAGGGAACAGGCTCGACAGCCATTTCTTTAATTCTAAAACAGTAAAGCTCTTTTTGTATTTGCTTTATAGTTGTTTCTGAATAAAAAAGAAGTGTCCTTTCTTGATGAAACACTCACTTTGCTTCTCATCCTGATTCTGGGTGGCTCTTGACGTGACTGGAAGTTACAGGTGTTAAACATTTCTTTCAACTCAGGTGAAATCAAGAGAAATATGAGAGAAGAGTATGAAATTTATAGAAAAGAAGGGACATACCTAAAACCTAGACCTCCAAAGGAAGGGGTGAAGAAAGGAAGGAAAAACTCTAAACCTAGAAGCATACAAAGCATTTGAGCTGTTGAGCATGTTGATGTTGCCTCTTAGAAGTGTCAGTTACAGAAACACCCCTGTTTCTGTAGGCAAGACCTACAAATGGACAACACTTATTACAAAAAAAAAAAATCCCATTCCTGTAGCATCACTTGGTTTTCATAAAGCCAGGTAAAGGCGTAATATAGGATAATTAAGAGTATTAAGTCATTTCCATTGTGGAGTGAAAAGCAGTGAACATACCTGCCTAAGGTAAAGTTAGGCACAAGTCAGTGGAGAATAGCTTATCAGTAACACTACCAAGTGCAAAACATAGCCAGAAAAAGGTATGATTTTTTACAGAATGAAGCTGTAATATCACAAATGTAAGAAAAAGCACTCCTAGAAGCCAAATTTGGAGTTGGATAATGTGGTGACCATGAATCTGAATGATTCTCCTGCAAAATATATATCTATACACATAAATTAAGCATGCCAGTAGAACTGGGTACTGAAGCCAGCTGGGTCAGAACAGCTCACATCTCTTCTGATGGTCTCAGCCTCCAGAAACATCCTAAGTGGCTCAAGCTACCCAGTAGGAATAATCCCTGGGAGTATTCTCTTGTGCAAAACTGCCTGGGAACTGTGTGGGGAAAGTGGTAGCTAGAGCAGGCCAACCTCACACACACACAGCGGCATGGGTGACGACGTGCCAGTGCTAGGATCACTCCCAGGCATACAGAGGAATTCCCTCCTATTGATGCAGCTGCATCAGTAGAAGGGTAATGGGCAGATGTCCAGCTGCAATTCATTCCTTGAAGTAAGCTGAAGCAGAAGCTGGCAGAAAGTAGTTAGGTAATCTATTTACCTAGACAGGTGCAGAAGAGCGTTACTTTTTAAATCCCTGCTAGAGAAACATCCCGTGCATTTTTGACATAGGAAAAGGAATGTTTTCACATGACATATAGTGGTTTCAGTGACATTTATGAGATGCCATTCAGGGGCATTCTGTCCTATTAAAGCTCTCCTACCATCCTAATGAGGGAACGTGTGAGCATCTCCAGCCCTGCATTAAGCAGCATGTCTGTCTTGCATACATTGTTTTGCTACCTCAGATGAAGAACGGGGCATAGAGCTGAAACTTTGGCTGGATACGGACTGAGTTTCTTTGCTGTTTTTGAATGACCTTTCATTCTTGGATGTGTTCCCTCTTGTTGTGCAGACAGAAAACAAAGCTGAAAACACCTTCAACTTGGGATACAGGTCTGCAAAGACTGAGATGTTCTCAATTTATTGTGGGCAATAATTTCATTTATATTTGGCCTCACTCTGGCCTGCAAGATTTGTCTTTTGTGTAAATGGTTGTGTGAATATGCTACCAAAAGTAGTGGAGCATGTGTTTGTTTTGAAACTTTCTTTTGCACTGTAGAAACCATTGGGGCCCAAACTGTTAAGAGTCTCAATGTTCTTTTCCCTATCATATACACCTCACTTGCATAAGGAAATGATAAGCAATATGCTCTGATTACATTTCTGAATATCTGTCACAGTCAGTACTTCATACTGACCCTGACCCCATGCAACTACCTCACGTTGTGAATTTCTGCCCTGCTATCTTCAAAGAATCTGCCAAATATTGGTTATTTAATATGAAAATGAATTATGACATTTGGTAGACTTAAATGCTTGTTTGTCAGAGAAAAACAGAATTTAATTGATGTTACCCTGAAACCTGTGGAAAATGCA
>JASSUY010034420.1:0-59830 GCA_032466535.1 Forpus xanthops
GGCCCATGCACACCCTGCTCACACACAGGATGGATGCCCTGCACGGCCCATGCACACCCTGCTCACACACAGGATGGATGCCCTGCACGGCCCATGCACACCCTGCTCACACACAGGATGGGCTCCCTGCGCTTCCTTTCCACAATGAAATTCGCACCCTCACTTGGCCTGTTTTCAGAGACTTTCTTCCCTTTAAACAACTCGCCCACTCGTCCCTATAAACGCTGGGGCTGAGAGCTGCTTCTGTTGTGAGGGCTCCAAATAACTTGGGCTTTATTGTTTCAAACAAAATCAAAACAACCTGCCCACGCTCCCTCCTTCCCTAATACAGTAACTGCTGACCTGCTGGGAACATGCCCCACTGCTGCTCTGGATTCAGTGTGTGTCTTCGGATCAACAGCAGGTGACAGCATCAGGTTTGATTTCGTTTTGGGAGGAGCGTGGTGTGCCCGTGTGGGTGTCTGTCTGAAGTGTTCCTGCCACCTCTGCTCCTCGCAGGGCCTCAATGCAAGTGCTGCCCTGCTTGGATTTGCCACTCACTGATACCAGGTTTCTCCTGCAGCTGCATGGACCCCGGAGTCACAGCTCAGGTGGGCAGTCCTCCCTGCTGAGACCAGGGCATCCACACCATGGGATGTGCTTTCTTTTTAGGAGGTGCTATATCAGTCAGTGTGTTCAGACAGTGCTCAGAGCTCCAGCAGTACTCTGCAGTTTACGTAGCAACTTTTCCACTTTGGTTTTGACAGCATTCACCACGCCAGGCTGGGTTTCCCTGGCACCATTTAATGGAAACATACAAACTTAGATCTAGCACCTTGAAGCTTAAATTACTAACCAAGGAGACAAGTTGGAAGCATTATCATTCCAGGGGAGTCTCTCCAGTCTAGGGGAGAAGACGGGCAGCAATAGAGGTCAGTTTGGCCCATCAAAAACCTGAAGGATCCTTTAAATACCAGAAGTGGGAGTGAACCCAAACTGCTCGCTCAAAACCATTCAGGTTATAGGCAGATGCCAGCAAGCAGCGAGCTCCTGGAGCATGAGCGATGCTCCCCTTGCAGAGCTGTGGTACCTGGCCATGCACTACAACACACCCCAGCAGCAAAGCACAAGGCTGGAGCTGAAACTCGTCGCAGTGATTTGCTCTGCAGTTGGAGGGGGGTGGAAGTAGGACCACGCTCAGCTGTTGAGTCTCAGCTGAGCAGCAGTAATTTGCTAAACTGAAATAACTCCATTGCTTTAAAGGCTATAACCCATATTCTTGATTAATTAGCACAGAAGCCAAGGTTAATGCGTAGTGCTCTACTCCCAGTCACCTACTACATCCACTAGACCACACCACCACCTCCCCACTTCCAGCCCTGCCGAGGAGTAGGAGGTGATGGAGGAAACAGGTGCCTATAAACCTGCCGCCAGTGAAGGACACGCTCCTCTTCAGCAATGGAAATGATCCAATGCTCCCCCTGCAGCAGATCTGCCCTCCTCTCCACCATGCACTGTGCTCTGTGCAGCTGAGATTGGAGCCCACTGACAACGTGCTTAGAGAGGCTCTGCAAAAAAGCCTGCTTGTCTCTGGATTGCCAGAACTGTGCTGCTTTCTTCAAACATACTTTTATTTAGACACCTACTTGCTCTTAGCGCAGCGCTGATTGAAAAAGCAGCTGAGCAGATGCAGAACCTTTACTAGGGGTGGTAGCGATGGATGGGGTGAAGTTCACTGGATCCACACCCCCCCATCTCCCTTAGCACCCATAACACTCCAACCTTCACACAAACACCCTTTCGCTGCAGCAAACGCCCAAATCTTAATTATTATTTACTCGTGTCCCAGGAATGCCTGAAGGCCGCGCTCAAGATCAAGGCTTTGTTATGCAAGACACCCCACAGAACATGAAATCCTGGCCCTGCCAGGGGCAGGGAGGATCCTGGGGCTGCTACCCCTGGGTTTCACAGTTCAGCGATGGTCACACGCAGCCTTTCTCAGAAGAGCTTGAAGAGGTGAGACAGAAATCACATGCAAAGACAGGAACAGCTTCTCCTATCCGCAAAAAGCAACTCTTGCCCTGGTTCATGCTATTCCAAAGGGCAGGGTGAAACTACACCCTGGTTGGGGAAGGCAAAGATGAGGAGGATGATTTGTTCCATGTGACAGGGCCCAGAGAATATTAGGATGTGAATGGCTTTAGATACAGGCAAAAACTCCAGGGACCTCCTTGCAATCCCATGAGAATTGCACCTCCTGCACCTGAGCATATTCAATGGTCTCACTCTTTGGAGGGGATCTGGTTCCTCCCCTCCTTTGACACAATAACTGCTGCAGGGACTGCAAGTCTTTCTGTGGCACAGACACCACAATCCAGGATGGAAAAGTCGGATCCATGGGATCATTCGGGGCCATTCTGCAACTGCACATCTCCCCAGGAAGCTTCCCCAGCAGTCCCAGTGCAAGAAGCACTGAGCTGGCCTCAGCTCTGCCCCATTCAGCCTGCAGTCTTTGGGGCCACCCACGGAACAGAAAGGAGCCGGGGGCACTGAGAACCCATTATTTAGGCTTTTTTAGATTAATTGGTGCTAACTGCCTTGGGAGGCTCTAAAATAGCACTGCTAATGGGGAACGTGGAGGCAGGCTGAAGGTGAGGTGTGAGCAGAGGCTCATGATGGCTGCAGGACCACAGGTTGTGCCCTGCCTGCACCTCCAGCCCAGACATCCCCCAGCCTGCATTCACACTCACACAGGGGCAGAGTTTGTAGCATAAGAGCTCCAAGATACAGCACTTGAACCTTCCTTGTTTCAGGCCCCTCTGATTTAAGGATTCACATCCTTCTCCCTACCCCTACAACCAGCGCCCTGTCCAGCAGCTGGCAACAGCCACTGTCAAAGATAAGGTACAGACAAAGCTGGTCTGATTGTACAGGTTCCTGCACTGCTTCGCGTCTGTCCTTAAATGAAACCCAACACATTTTCCAGGTGCCTTTCCCTGTTTTCAAATATAGTTCATACTAAGAGAAACACAACTTACTGGTACAGATCATCTATGCAGACCCACCAAGTAACAGATAAGTGCACAGCATGACTCCAGCACAGCCAGGCTACGCTCACTTCCCAGCCTCATTCCAGGCAGAGACAGGCTGGATCCATCAGATGCTCCTGATCCATACTGATCCCACCAGCTATGGCGCAAGAAAAGCAGCCAAAAACCCCAGTCAAGGCCCCTGCCTCATGCGGTGTCATCATAGCACCAGTGATTTAAACAGAGGTACGCTGATTAACACCCAGAGAGAACCAGGACTACGTATTTCTTTGAAGGTCTTCTGCTGTGTGTGTTATTAAATGTGAGAAGCCGGAACCGTGGATGCACAAAGTGCCCCAGGCACAGCAGAGACCCCAGCAGTGAATGAAGAGTTCCAGATTTTGAGAGAAGTCAAACATGAGGAGTTTTATTGCTCCGGGTCTGGCTTCGATTCATCCCTCTTTTTAGTATCGTTCTCTTTAAAGCGACAGTTTCTAGGAAATGGTGCTTGTAACATCTCTTTTAGTGTCTCATGCCATTTGATGGCTGACAATTTGCCGGGAGAGAAGGCTGTGCAAGGAGGAAAGCAGACCTCAATTACGGCTTCAAAGTACAATAACTGAAAACTCAGTTACAGTGAGTCAAGGGAAAACCAATGCGTTTCAGTAGCTTGGTCAGTCAGCTCCAGCCTGGACCACCAGACTAGCCGGTCTGTAGACCTTCTGTTGTAACCCCATCAATGCTGGGGTACCCTGGCCAACCAGTTCAGTTTTCACCACCTTCCTAGAGGAGGTTCCTCTGGTAAGAGGCTCGCTCTTACAGTTTTCTAGCTTAAAAACCAGCCTCCATACATAGCCAAATACAGACAGAATATGGGGTGTCAGATCTGCTGATCATCACCCTGATCCCAGCCCAAGGGATCTGAGAAGCATCCAGACCATAGGGATCCTTGGTGTAAGTGGTGCAAAGCCAAGGGCTTGGACAGCCACCCTGCACACAGGGCAACCAGTATGTTCTCTTTTCTGCATGTGGTTGATGCACAAACACAGGCTCATGTTAAATCCTGACTCCTATCTCCTTTCCACAGCTTTGATTCACAACCTGACCTCAGTCTGGGAGAAGGGAAAAACAAGGGAAAGGCGGAGTGAGGGAAAAGCAGAATGAGAGTGTCCAAGTAACGAGAATATTGCAAAGACAGGAAGGTAAGGAATTCAGTTTTATCTCTGGGTCTTTAAGTACTGAAGCACCCCATGCAGAACAAGGCCTAGGGCTGACACAGGCACAGAGGCAGCAATACCTCTGCCTTGCTTCTGTTCAGAGCAAAACGAACAGAACACTGCAAGGGTAGAACTATGAAATATCAAAGCCTTTCACAGCACCTTCAGGGGCTCTGCAGCAGAGAGGTCACCTTTGGAAAACAGTCAGCATCAACTGAGTCTCTTGGTGCTGAAAAGCAAATTGCTCTGAGCAGAGACACCCCCAGGACAAAAGCTGTGTGTAGAAGAGATGACGGCTGCTTCCTAAATCAAGCGAGGCAGCAGGCTGCAGCTCACCCAAGGCATGTAAGGCAGAATCTCTGGACTCCCATTTGGCTCTATGGACTGGCACAACACGGGCTGTTACTCGGCAGCAGAGCACAGGCTTTTGAAGGCAGCTGGTCTCACAAAACCAAACCTCAAGTCACAGAGTTGTCCAAGTGCAGCTGCCACCCACAGTGAGGAGGGATGCCCAGGGACACGCTCAGCAGCTGGCCTCTGCGCTCTGGAGGACCAGCTCCTGCGTCACCTCTCCCTGCTGAGGATGCTGCTCCCTCCATCCCAGCCACACCTCACCGGGACCATCTTCTCCTCCGTTGGATGCCGAGGAGCCTGGCAGGTAATTCTGGCTTTTCCTCCAGCCCTGTATGCCAGCCTGCCTCCCAAACCCACCCCTCGGCATAGGAAAAGGTAACTTCATGAAGGATCATGGTACCAGAAGCCTCATGTAACCACTTGTGCAGCCCCAGCCCTGCACGCCAGAGCTGCCCATTGGGTTCAGCTCCCCAGGCACGATGCTCACCTGCAGCAGGCCCAGTGCTGCCATGCCTCCCTCTCACTCACATGCTCTCATTGGATAATTACAGAGAAAACCAAGGCAAATCCCAATTTTAGTGCCATTATAAAACAGAGAGGGGGAATTCATTACCTGGCAGCTGTTAATATTTAAGGAAGAAACTGATAATTTACCTCTGAGGCAATGAATGCAGCAGAGGCAGCACAGTTGCCTCCTCCCACCACCTCTGTGCAGTTACTTTGCAGAGGTTTTCTATCTACCTGTTCATTTCCCTGCCTCCCATGTCAGCACCAAAGTCCCAGCAAGGAACAAAGCGTGTCAGGGCTCTGCACTGCAAAGTTCACAGGGGTTTCAGCTCTGGCTCTGCTGTTGCACATCTAGATTTAGGAGAGCATTCATTAAAATCTCTGCTGGCTCATGCAGCATCCGTGCAACCAGCCCACCTGAATCAGAGGAGCTCAGGAAAAGAAGGGCTCCAGAGCTTAACAAAGAGGCTCATACAGACATATGGAAAGAAAGGTCAGATAAATTAGGATGACTCTGGGGAGGGAACCAGATCACTGACTGCTTCTATGAACAGCCCAAAGTCCCTGGAATAGCCTCCTGGTACCTGTCAGACTCAAGTCATCCAGAAAGTTTTCCAGCTCATCCTGCCTCCAAGCTAGGAAATATCTCAGTGCAGCCTCTCTCCCAGGCCCAAAGCACTACAGAAGGTTCCACAACCTAACAGGAAGATAAAGCATTCAAGAGCAAGCCACAGCTCAATGTTTACCTGCTCATCTCCAACGGGACTGACACCAGCACAGCAGCCTCCAGGTGTCATAGGAACAGGCTTAAATTTAGCAGCAGCTGCCTTCCCTCTGCCAGACTCCAGCTTCTCTCTTCCTCTCTCCCCTCTCTTAGAACACGTTTACACAGAAAGTCTGACCAACAATAATGGTATAATTACACCCATGCAGCAAACCAAAACACGGAGGCTGTGCGATACACGAGGGTGTGCATCAAACTGCCCTTGCGTTGCAGTAGTTTACACATCAATGAGACAAAGAGGCTGCTTCATCTTAAAGGAGAAGGAATATGCACACAGAGCCCACACAGAGCAGCAAAGGCTGCAGCCCCCAAAATGCTCAAGCTCCTATGGGACTGCAAGGTAGTACTGGCTTCATCTTCTCTCAACCAATAGAGCCAGGGGAAGGATGGTCTGGGGCCAGAGCACAAGCATCTGGGAGGAAGCTCATGATGCTGTGTTTATCCTCGCACCCCAGCATCCATCCAGCCTGTTCTGCAGTCCACAGTGAAGCCACAGGGGATGGATGGGGGCACCTGAAATCCTTGAACTGCCTGGGCAACATATGATGTAACAGGGACAGGCAGGACCTCCCTGCCCACTCTGCCACACTGCCCTCCAGCTCTGCTCCCTGCCCAGTGACACCAGGACTGAGCCAGGCAGAGGGGCAATCATGAGCTGACAATCTCCTTGTACATCGTGAGGGAGAAACCCATCGGAACTGCTCTGGCAACCTGCCTTTGGGGTGGGGAAATGTGATTTACACAATTTCCCCTTCTTTTATGGTTGTTTCTCACTGTAATCATAAAAAAGGTCTTATAAAAACATTTGTCCTAGGGAATGTTTGGCGATGCAGCGTGTTTGCAAATCCCTCAGTGTCTAAATACATCAGCAACCCATCTCTGCAAGTCATCACTGCAATCAAACAGCTCCTCTTTCTCTTGACTATAAATGGTCTTTGCTGAGGACAGGTTTGAAGAGTGAGGAAGCACTCCCTCGAGCTGATGCGCTGGGAAGAGGAGAGTCCACATGAACAAGACCATTTCTAGAGCACAGATCTCCAAGAAGGGGAGAGGACTGGGTTTCATCCTTACCTCTTTCCATGGTTTTGCTCCAGCTTTTGGATCCTGATGCAATAAACTGCGTTAGTCCTTGAACTCTGGCACGACCTTAGAGACTTTTGCTCGGTGCTGAGCTTAACCTCAAGGCCAGAACTGGGGCAGGTCTGAAGCCCTCAGCACCCAGAAGTAAACAGCCCCTTTCCTCCCAAGCCCTGCCCTTTTCCCACCGTGGTTGCTCTTTGCGAGCAGGAGTGAGGGAGACACAACCTGTCTGAAGTGTCAGGAAAGTCCCATCCTTGGAGTAACCCTCCAAAACACCAGTACCAAGTCAGTCAGGAGCTGGAGCGTTACGACCTTCTCCCCAGCAGAGCAGAGAGGTTAGATTTATGAGCAAGCCTTTGATGTTTGCAAGCTCCACGTGGTACAAAACCTTCTGCTTTGATGTTCCTTTTAAAAGAGAGGAAGCTCAAGGTGTGCAGTACATGAGTCCCAGGGAGCACGCGGATCTGGCCACCCACAACTACAGGCATAAGGACTGAGCTCTAACGTGGGTACTCTTGCTTAGGGCTCGGCTGCAACAGAGAGAAAATGAGACCAAACACTTCACGCCCACAGCTTCTCCCAGCCCAAATCCACCTTTGCCTGCAGAGAACCAGGTACTCACAGCCCTGAGTATTCCCACAGGAGCTCCAGACCTGATCTCAAAGGTGAGGAGGACCCTGCCCTTTCCCATCCCTCAGACCCAGGCTGTGCTGGTCCCTCTCTTCCCAGTGACCATCAGCCATGGCTGGGAAATTCCCCCACTTAAGGGCCATGGGAGAGGTAAGGAAGCCCATTGCCCTGCCCCTCCTACATAGGTTCTCCATCGTGTTCCACACCAGCATCATGCACAGCAGCAGCAGGAATGTCTAAGCCACACAGGGGGACCTGCCACAGGCTCTGGCATGCTTCCTACCTTACGCAGCAGCTGGGCCATGGCTTCTCCCATCCATCCCAGCATCTCCACAGCTCAGTCAACAGGCTGAGCTCTTCTCCCTGAGTCCAGAGCTGCCAGCAGGGTCAGGCTCCTCTCCATGCCCCAGCTCACTTTGCCTCCTTTTCCCTCTCCCACCTCCTCCCATGGGGAGTTTCCCAGCAGCTCAGTAATTAGCATCATCATCACCACCACTGTTAGTAACACCACCACAGCTCCTGCCATCCAAAGCTCAAACAGCTTTACAGCCATCATCACGCCTCTGTAATCTCCCCAGGGTAGGCAGGGAAGCAGCATTACCCCACCACACAGATGGGGAAGAGGGAAGTAAACAAGAAGCAGAGACAGGCAGCAAACCCGGGAGCTCTGACTCAGGCACCGCACCCGCAGGACCTCCCTGTGCCAAAGACCTGTGCTGCACAGGAGCCCTCTGGAAGGAGGTCGGTGGCTGTGTTGGCAGCAGGACTCATCCAGGGATTACAACACTGGGCTTG
The DNA here is from genome assembly GCA_032466535.1 of Forpus xanthops. Lineage (NCBI taxonomy): Eukaryota > Metazoa > Chordata > Aves > Psittaciformes > Psittacidae > Forpus > Forpus xanthops. The sequence goes on from JASSUY010034420.1 coordinate 8,376, forward strand.
GGGCCTGGGAGTCCTGGGATGAGGTTTTTTTCCTGGGCATCCCTGTGCACAGCCTCAGTTTCCCCCTGCAAAAAGACCGTGGGAGAGGAGCGCGCAGCACCATGTGTGCAGTCTGAGGTTACACCTTCTGGTGGGACAGCAGCTATTGTGGCATCCCATAAAAGCATCCTTGATCAGTCACTACACCTCACCTCTAATTAAGGACTCACTGTTTACTGATGGATGAAAGAGGATTTTTGCTTTGAGCATTCACAAAATGAGGGATCTGGGGGGATTCTGGTCTCAGCATCCTGACCTGGGAAAGCTTCTCTCCCATTCTGTGTGGGGTTTGCTACATTTGATTAACAAGTTTGCCACGGATGGGAATTACAGCCTTCAGAAAAGCCCACCCACAGTCCCCTACAACAGTCTGGCACAGCCCAGGTAGCCCCAACAGACAGGCACGAAAGCAGAACTCAAGGCAAAGGGTTGCTTTGCTTTTGGCAAGACAACATTGACTTTAAATGTTCTGGCCTATGCTACAGGCTCAGGCTGGCACAGCTGCCAGCTGAGCACCAACACACACCAGAATTCACCTGAACAACCTCCGCCTGAGCATTCACCTCCAAAGAGCACGAGCCCTATACACAAGCTGTGTATCTCTGCGAAGCTCCTGGCCTGAAGAAAACCCAATAAACCACTTGCCACTGTCATTTTTATGGGATGTGGACAATGGTCCATTAGATACCAAACCAGGGACATTCTTTAAAACATAAGACAGGCAGTTACCCTTCTCTCCCAGCCACTGCAGTGTGCATTGATCTATTCTTTTTGGGCAGAAACCGAGACACTCCATCTCTGCAAGGAGGACGATGTCACTTTTTTCTACACACTGCTGCTCTGTGTATCCTGCTGAATTCACCCTGTTCCAATCCTGGGTCCACCAGGAGTGCCTGGCAACCGAACTGAAAACGGCTCACAAACCTGGAGCAAGCGGGGAGCTAACACACACACACACACAGCAAAGTCAGGGCACGCAGGGAAAAGGCCTCAGGAGAACAACTAGGCACAGATGACTGCAGGGGCCAGGGAGAGCCTGAGCCAGCCCTCTGCACCCTGTGAGTCCCTGCTGGGTGGTCACCACCCCCAGAAGGAGGGGAGGAGCAGCACATCCCTCTCCTGCTCACACCATTCCATCAGTCAGGAGCAGCACAACTCCCCTCCTGCCACTGGGTTTGTACATCCCCGTCTTCACTTGCTCTTTCATGGACATCCACCACAACCCCATGTGTACTCTCACAAGATCACTGGTGGTTGGCAGAGTCCCATAGGGCTTTTTCTTAGACACAGCCTATGTGCTCACAGCTACACCCCGAGGAATGCTTTTTGCCTTGCTCTTGACAGAGTGTGGCTTTTGTTTGGCTCCTGCCTGAATGTCTGAGTTAAAAATACAAGGCTATTTTTGGCAGAAGTGGGGTTTTTTTTTCTGCCTCTCTATTGCCTTGGATGCCCCCATGCTGCTGTCTCCTTTCTGGCTCGGATGAGCTTTGTTTTCCTTCCCAATGATCATGTTTGCACCGGTGAGCAGTAGGAAATGCTTTTCCTATTAGACCACTTCCATAAGCACTGTTGGGAATGAAGAATGAACTCGGAGGAGTCTAAAAAAAACCCAGCTGGTATAAAGATCCTGTCTCCAGTGGCCAGAGAGCTGAAAGTCAGGAACGTCTGTGGTCAGAAAGGGCTATGTACATACGCACATGCACACAGGTACAGCAGAATACGTTCTCTCTGTGATCCACAGCCCAGGAACAAAGGGCTGAGTGCCTGAAGCATTCCCACTCTACAGACAGGCTTCATCCCAAGCTCTGCAGCTCAGACCCTTTCTTACTCAGAATGAAAATAGTTTATTCTGCTTTTCTTAAATGCCGGGAAAAAAATAGGCCTCTCCTTCCTGCCTTGGATTTATTCCATCCGGAATCTCTGCCTGATCACAGCACTGTGATACTGTTACAGTCTCAGGATAAAACAAGAGCCCAAGTACTCTCAAGCACCCATGCAATCATTACATCTTTGTTGTTATGCTCTGTATCTCCTGGCAACGCCAAGCTGAGGACTTGGGTCTTCTCACTTGAGATCACCACGTTCTGATGTCTCAAACTCCCCTCCCATGAGCCAGACACATGCCATCCTTTGTGGGTGTGATCCCCATCTCCAGGACTGAGAACAAAACCAACACAGCTGCAGGAGCCCTCCCCAGCACATTGTATTTGTGTGTCACAACATAAACATCAACACAACCAGAAGATAGCAGCCTAACAAAGAGCTAAAGACATCAAAAAGGCCCATGGAGTGCTTTCCAGGACACGGATCCCCATCACCTTCAGAGGAGCCAAGCACAGATTGAGTCAGAGCTCTTCACCACCAGCACAGGATTTGCTGCATGCCAGTAACCCACAAAACACTGTCACTGGGGCCAGCTCCTCTTGCCAGCTTCTGCTCTTCAGGAAGCGTGCTCCATCTAACTTGTTTCCAAAGAGAAGCTCCTAAACAATGATTTTCCATCATCTCTCCCTCATGATCGATGAATTCAAAGAGCTCATTCTGCACATTGCCACTCTGGAGACCATCAGTGTGATCAGGACATGAGAGAACAGTACCTAAGCTCTCAGATTTGGCAATGGCAACCAGCATTTTTGGTTGCTCATCAAAAAGAACTGAACAGGGTTCTGTTTCTTGAAGGCAACAAGCCTGCCCCTCATGGACCCCAGGAGGCTGATCAAGTCAGGCTCCACAAAGCAAGGGATCCCAATTTCTGTGTTCGTCTGGAACTGGAGATATGACACCCTAACAGCCCCATACTCAGGAAAGCTCAGGCCAATACTCCTGTCCCTCAAGAGAAGGTTACAAGTACCACCATTAAATATCAAGCTCATGATGGAGGCTCAAAGGAGCAGAATGATTTGTCTACAGTTGCCCAACAGTCACCAGCAGAGCTAGAAGCAGGCTCTGTTTTCTAGCCACACCACTACCCCCAGAGCAGGTTAGAAATGAGGTTAACAACAAACACACTATTAAGAAACTCCCAGATCAGTACTGGAGCAAAAGCATCATCTTCCTACCGACTGAGAGACCCGGACTCGGACTTCGCTGGCATCCAGTGGTGATGTATCTGACCCCTGGGGCTTCCTCTCTGAGCTGCAGTGGTGCTCCCGGTATTTCTTTGACCTCGCAGGCAATGACAAGAAATCTTGTCCAGAGATCTTCAGGTCTCCCACATGATGGCTGTCCCCATTCTGGTCCTTGGGAAAGGAAGAAACAGTCATTGCACAAATTGCCTGGCTCTGGTTTATGTGGAGATCTGTTGGCAAGCACCCACAGAACGGGAGACACAGAAGCAAGAAGTTAATGTGGAATTCAGGTGGTGTGAGCTGCCACTCCCCATGAGCTGGGTTGAGTGAGGACATCTTGTCTATCTCTACAGCACATGGTTTTAATGAGTGGAGAGGAAGCATCACCCAAGCAACATGCAGTAGTCAACTTCTCCACAAGAAGGCAGGGAGAGGTAGCATCCTCTTAAAACCCCAGGTATACAGGTAGAATCATATGGTTTATTTAGGGGCATGGGGAATGATGGATGAAAGGTCCAGAAGCAGTCACTGCCACTAGTGATTTCTGGCAACCACACTCAAAAACCTCTTCCAAGCAGTGACAAGCTCATCTTGCCCAGGATACCAAGCCCTTGGCACACGTCCCTCCACTTGCTCTGTCTTCACTTCTTCCTAGCTCCCAGCCATGTGGCAGCTTACACCAAACCATGGGCAACCCAACCATGCCCCAGGGAACACAGCTATTCTGAACACAGCATTTCCCACCTCTGGGAGCTGGCTTCCAACACAGACAGAGCATTGTCTGCCTCAGTGTCTCCCACTGTTTTCAGCAAGTAGGGCCCTTATCCAACAGCTTCCTAAAAGATGGATTAACATGAATGGTTGGAGTCCAATTCTGCTCTTTTCTCATGCTGTCAGAAGCATGTGGGGGCTGCAGGCTAACATGACTAACTGCAGCAGATAGCTCCAAGCCGTCCCCTGTTCTCTCCCTGCTGTCCTCTCTGAAATGCTTGTGCTCAGTGCTTCCATAGACATGAAGCACAGGTTGCTCATCCCTGTATAATGCATGAGCAAAGTGAGATGACAGAGGCTACGTCTCTTGAAGTGTTTGTCCCTTCTCACTGCAGCCCCTCACTTCTGTGCCGGGCTCCCCCATTCTCACCCCCTTCCCATAAGACATGCACAGCTCTATCCCTTCTCTGTCAAAAGACTCAAGTTTAATGGCCCTGCCCGTATTATCATAACAGCCTCATTACTGCTGTCACACAGATGAGGCCCTGCTACAGAAGCACTAGGAGTATTCAGCATTTAGTTTCAAAGACACTTACTAAAGGCACGAGGCATTTTACATCTAACTGGTGGGAACTGAGTGTCTAAACGTGCTTGATGCTCCAGGCTTCAGTGTCTCCAGGCTGCAAACCACCTCTTTATCTACATAAAGCACTGAGGGGATGCCCCAGGGTGTCCTCACTGCAGCAACTGCAGACAGGAAAAAGAAGCCCAGGAGATGACCCCAGGGCCCATGGGGTTGGGATTTAAGGGCACACAGACAGAGCACCAATAATACTGAATAGGACCTGAAGTGACAGCACACCACCATCAAACTGAGATGCTGTAGCCAAAATGGCTTTTCCATTCCTTGCAGTACTAAGGAATATCAAGAAGGAGTAAGGAGAGATTCATTCCCCCGACTTCTATTGATGGGCCCAACTGCAGCCAGACTGCCATCAGCATTTCAAAAAGCAACTACAGAAGTGGATTTCAGACATGGAAAGAAACTGCCTTACAATGCCCTTACTGCCTAAGTTAGAGCCTCAAACCACTTAGTTCTTGACAAAAAGAACGGATGACTCAATTACAGCAAGTAAGAACCTTCAGGGTAAAAGCCAGCATGTGATGAAGAGATTTTTAGTCTCATAGAGAAAGGAATAAACAAGAGCCAATGGCTGTGAGCTGAAACCAGAGCAGCTCAAAACAGGGAATAAGGCACCGGCTGCAGAAGGATGATCAGGGAAGCAGTGGTCCCACTGTCTGCTGTGGTGTTCAGAATAGACATGGGTGCTTCTGGAGAGACGCTGCCCAGACACTGCTCTGTGCAGGGGCACTGGACAAGAACTCCTGGCCTGAGTGATTATGGGATTCCCTGAGGACTTTGAAGGCTGTGTCTGGCGCAGACAATGGGCAGAGGGTGAGATGATAATGAGAGAGTGCTGGATTGATCACAGTTCACTCCACTGACTGATTCCTCACCATTGCAAGCTCAAAGCCAACAGCCCCCTCCTGTGACTCTATCACCCTTCCTGGGAACTGCAGTGGGAGAGAGGAGGCGGAATTGCATCCAGAGCACTTTTGCAAGGAGTGGTGAACCTGCACGCACCCCACAAGACCACTGCAGAGGGAAGAGGACTGCTCACGTCTGACTGCAGAGTACCCACAGCCCCGTTTACTCCATCCTCCCTGTGAAATCCACAAAATCCCATAACCCTGCCTGAACTACTGAACGAGCTTCCGCTTTTACAGCCAAGAGTAGCAAACCACATATTAACAGCAAATCACATATCAGTAAAACTCTCCCTGCCAGTCCTTGGGTCATGCTGCTGTGATGAGGATACATAGGCAAGTGTCTCCCTTGCACGGGCATCACTGTCCTGCCTCTATCAGCACCCTGGAGCTGGAGTCAATGGGTTAAAGCAGGTCAGAGGTATAAACGGCCAGCAGACAGCTGGGAGAATAAATAAAAACATAGAAATACGTTTGGCATTTAGCTCCCAAAAGGAGTTAATTCAGGGAGGAGCTTTGTCTGGCCCTCCCAGGGCTTACTGGGAGGTTTAGGCCCTCAAATGGGTTTGCAAGCTTGAGGCTGTTTCCCATTGACTGCACCTTCTTGCAGCTTGAGCAAGTTCTTCCTCTCTGTGACACTCCTGTAAGAGGGAAACTCTCCCTGGACACTTGAGAGAGCTGTGCCTGGAGAGCACTGGATGAAGGAACGTTGTTTGTGCTAAGTCCCAAAAGGCAGAGCAGGGCTGCCTGCCTGGCCACCTTCTCCGGGAAAGAGCATGAGCAAGCCCCATGGCAATGGGCACATGCAGCGATCCTGTGCAGGATTTCCTGAGAAGCTCAATCAATCGCTGCGAGTGGAAAGGCTCTGAGCATCCACTGTGGAAACAGCCTCTGCCCTGGAGACACAGAAAACGCTGAGCTGGTGGGTCTGGCACTGCCAGCACTGAACTGGAGCAGAGGGAATCCTTAGAGCCCCTTGGAGCAAACCTCCTGCAACACACCAGCTCCTGCTTCTGCCCTCTCCTTCCCTACCTGTGCCCAGTGCAGCACCCTGCTGGGGTAATAAGGCACTAAGATTCGCCACCAGCCAATAAAGGGCTACAATGCTAACAATTATCCTCTCAATGAGGGGCTGGGTTTGCAAAAAAGCACAGAAGTGGCTTTTTGAGCTTTCAGTTAAGTGCGTTTTCAGTCAGACCAGCTGTTCCTCTCCTCCAAGCTCTCTAGAAACCCTCTTTGGTTAATCCCATTGACTCCAATGATATCTGCTAATTGCATACTTCCCTGCAAATGAAGTCAGTCAACAAGCTATTACAGATTCCCACTGATGCTTCATCTTTGAGGCCAGAAATCTTTGCTTACCTTTTCAGAAGGGAACTTGAGGAGGTCTAAGCTGTCCATGCTGTTCCTTTGGAGTCTCTTTGGCCTGGCTCCTGCAAAACAACACACTCTTGTATGAGGAGGCTGTCACTCCCTGGCAGCACTCATGTCACGCAGATTAAATTCAATGCAGAATGCTAACTGTTAACTACAAAGTCAAAGGGACAGGATGCTGCAGCTGTGCTGTCCTTGAGACTCACATATGGGGGGCTTCCCTATTGCTTTGCTCTATCATACCACAGTTAGGAGCAGCGAGGGCAGTGGGAAGCTTGGGCTATCAGACCAGTAGTGGGGTCACACTGCAACCCTGATCTCAAATGAGGCCTCTGAAATTCAGGAGTTACAAACCCCACTCTAAACCACAAAAGTCATGGGACTGGCATGGAGCAAAATGAGAACAAAGCCACAGTTGAATACACCGATGCATTTGCTGCTGGGATGCAGCTTTGAGCTTTTCTCTACAGTCACAAGGGCTAGAAAAGTGAGTGAAGGGGCAAGTATTTTCTATCATAGGCTCATCCTTAAGGGGAGCAAAACCTTGCCATGGTCCTGACAGAGAAATCCAAATTTGGCAGCATTCACGATAGCTATTTGAGATTTCATTCCAGCAATAACAGAGTGGGTGAAACACAGTTCAGTTTGGACCCCTGCTTTCTAAACTCTCCTTTACCTCCCTGTCTCCCTCCAACATGCTTCCAGCTGCTGTTGCCTTGCTCGCTAACATGCCAGGGTTTACAAAATGCTCCTAGGAAGTCTTTACCACTCCTGTTCCCCTTCTCTCTTCTTTCTGGAAGGTTATGTTTAGCTGAGCACCACATAATGCAGCAACCCGAAGCTGTCACCTCAAGGTCCCATGACAACTTCCAAGCTCCAGGGGATACCCTGGGGAGGGTGAATGAATGCATGTGAATTGAAACCCATCACCCTGAGAACGGAAACCGCAGAGCTTTGTGTGGTCCCTGCAACAGCATACTCATCAAACCTAAAGATTCCCCCATTCCCAGCACCAGCACCCACAGACCCTGCTCTAACCATGGTGCCACCGAGGGCTCACTGGACAACCTTGATGAGAGAGAAAGCACAGCATTCAGAAACCAAGTCAAAGCTGTATGCAGAACATGGGGATTAAATGGAAAAGCCATCAGGCAGCAGACACTGCTGCTTTGGAAAGTTCAACCTCGCTTGGCTTCATGAGACAAGAGACAAGCTCAGATCAGCTGGGACTTCACTAAAGGTCATGCACATACATCACATCTTTGTTATAAATGACCTAAAGTTCATTCCACTGCCCCTCACTCCTCTAAAGTGATTTATTCCTGCAGCCATAAAGACTCAAATCAGCAAAACAATTACCCGGCTTTGGGTTCAGAAGGAACTGACATCAGGCCCAGAGCAGGCATCGAACAGAGAGCAAGGAAAATACAAGGACAAGCAGCCATCCTTTCTTCCAAGCTCTCCTCCTTCCCACAAGGCAAAGCCAGTTGCTCACTTGGCAGCAGCTCAGTAACAACAGGATCTCATTCTGGAAGGTCAGTGATTGCTGCTGACATTGGCTAAGGTTCAGACATAGGGCTGCATCCCTTTGGAGCAGGCAGGAAGAAAGGACTTTGCTGCCCTCCACAAAGCACGCAGAACTCTTCATTTTACCATTCTTATTTCAGCCTTCAATTGTTTTTTACAAAGATCTTGTATGAGGTATCTTATGGTTAAGAACCTCCTGGGAGCAGGCTGTGAAAGGCTCATGCCATTAGACACCAATGGAAGGTTTGGGTTATTTGGTAGCTGAGCACATCCATCTTCACAAGCTGAATGTGTAGTCAGCCATGAAGACAGCTGAGACGATCAAGCCCAATCCCTCTCCCACCATAAGATGGGGAGAGCTGCACCCCTCTCATTGGCCAGCCACAACCCACAGCCCTGCAAGAGACACTGCTTCATTCCGTACAGGACTCCTGTTCCATGCCCCAAATGCCATCCAAGACTACACTGCCCCAGGGCATCAGTGATGTGCATCTTCAGCTGAGAGGACCCAGAGCTCTTAAACAGAGGCCCTGTACCAGCTTAATGGGAGACACAAGCTCCACACCCAGCTTCCATCACTCCCCTGCACTCCCTGTGGGCATCAGTACATCACGGCCATGGCAATAGCTGCTCTTGACTTCCCACAGCATAACCTAGAGTCTTCCATGTGGAGCAGTGAGGAGGGTTGGGAATAAAAGGCACCTACAAGCACTCCATCAGCTGGCACATTTGGGTTTCAAAGCAATGCCCGAGAGGTGAAACCAGCACCTGGAAGTGAGCGTGCGTCACAGCAGCTTTTAACAGCCACTTCCAGGAAAGCAAGAAAGGAGCCAAATGTGTCTGATTAGATAAACACCCATCATTGCCACCAGGCTAAAGGTCGTTAATTATACACCTCCATCCTCAGGTGCTTTAGTACGTTTGCAATAGCATTAAACTGCTGGCCCCAAAGCATTAATCTCTGAGCCGAGAAAACCTGCCTTCCCCTCTGTTAATTTAATAACACAGTCAGCTGAGACTGCCCCACAATTAGGGCACGCAGAACGATTTGTCTTCTGCACTTGTTTTGGTGCTGGTGTTCCTCTGTTACCGTGCAGATTCCACATTCAGTTGAGCTGAGAGGAGAAGTCAGGAGTTACAAACCCAACTTCAGAACCGCCCAACTCATAAAATCATAGAACCACCAAGTCAGCTATTTTCCTCTCAAAGGTGACATGAGCAGCACTGGGGCTGAGTGCTGGGCCCACAGAGCCCCCGGCTCTGCCACCCTGCTCACCACGAGCTGTCCCACTGGTGGAGCAAGCAGCACCATCAAAACAAGCAGCTAGGATTAAGAGGCTATTATCAGTCAGTGCTATGGTACACCAGATCCACCCAGGCAGCAATTCCCACCGCATGCCTGGAGCTTCTCCCCTTCACTCCACACAGATGGGCTCAATAGCCTCCACACCCCCATCTTCCAAGAGCACAGATTTCATACTCACAAGCACCCCACGACAGGAACTCTGTTCACCTTAGCCTCAGAGCAGGACATTCCCCAAAGGCTCCAGCTGGAGCTTCCAGCCTCCTCCGAGTTCTTTTTCCCAGCAATACCTGCAGCACTGCCTAATCCTCAGCAAGAGTTCAACTCTGCCTCTTCCTCCCCAGTGCAGATAAAGGGCAGCAGCCGTGGATGCAACAGACTGAACAGCTGAAGACCTGGGTCTGCTCCTCTGCAAGGGTTTTTCCTCCCTTCCCTGTATTTATTGGCATGTTTACCAAGCTCGCTGCAGAGCAACGGAAAACCTCAGGGGCATTTCTAAATGCTCTCTCTGTCTTTAAGGTTTACTGAGGTCTCTAATAGAGCAAGTTGGAACCTTCTTGTGAACATCAGCTGAGCAACGCTCCTGACTGGCTGCATTCATGCCTTGATTTCCTGCAGCTCCTCGGATGGTGTTCTTTCAAATAGGTTTTTTCTAGTCTCCCCCCCATCAGCTCAACACCCCCATGAACCAAGGGGGAGGTATTTTTACTGTTGGTGCTGAGGTGTGTTTAACGGCTCTCACATTCTTGGGATTTAAAGCTGGATGAAGCAGTCATCTCCCTCTCTGAAAGGGAGCAATGGACTCCAGGGAAGGGAAGTGCACTGCAATAGGGCTAAGGGTGATGTATGTGCTGGCCTACCTGCAGGAGAGACACCCTCGCATCCCTAACCTCACAAACACTCCCTATTATGTCTTTGGGCCACTAGCCCAACATATGTCTATGTCAGATACCCATCTAGACCTATCCACTTTGTCTCAGAGATGGGGACGGCCCCTGTGCACATCCTTGTGCTACCTGTGATGACATGAATGCAGGAACCTTTAAAGTCTCTTTTCATGTCCTGATGTTGGGCAGTGCATGCTCCATACCTTCCTTTGGCTTTTTAAGCTCATTTTAAGCAGAGCTGCCCCAGGCCCCGCATGGCTGAGGAAGAGGCTAAACCAGAGAGTTGACATGGCACACACAGCAAGCACAGCATCATCCCCTGCTCCCTTAGGATCTGTCCCCAGTTCCATACTGCCTGGAAGGGCAGGATTGGTGTGGGTTCTAGAGGAAAGAGGAAACCTTGGAAACCAAGGAAAGTCTTTGCTTTACAGAGTGCAATTATAGGAGAAATGCTCACGTAGCAGAAGTCCTTTAGCAGCACCTTGCTACAAAGCATGATGTAGCCACAGAAAACACAGGCAAGTGTTTTATCACAGGATAATGATGGGATCACGCCCTGTACATTTGCAGTAGAGCAAAGCTGTGTAGACAGTGTGAGCAGCTTTGTTCTCTGTGGACAGTCTCCATATCTAAGCACTCCTCCTGAGATTGCAGTTGACAAGATCGAGCAGAGAATGTGCAGCAGCGACTGAGGGAGCCCTGCCAGGAGCTCTCATCAAGCTGACATGTGCTTTGATAACTCCGAGGCTCTCCCCCAGCTCCAGCAGCTTGGAGAGCTGCCTACTCCATCCCTGCTTGAGACAAAGCGAACCCCCCGGTGCAGATCGAGCGACAGTTCAATTTGCAGGCTGGGAACACGCTGTATCTCTCTGGGGTGGCTGTACAGGAGGAAGCACAATTAAACCTGACAGTGGACTCCAAAGACAACCAGTGGGGAAAGGTTAGACAGCCAAGACTTACATGAAAAGGTCAATTCTCTCTGTACCTGTATTAACTGAGAGATACCAACCTGGCTTCTGAGTGAGTCCTTCCAGCCCAGCCAACTGCTTCCCCCCTCAGCACAGAGCCCAGCAGTTAGGAACCTTGATTTTGGGCAGTTGTTTGGCATGGAAGACTGCTCTGGTATCCTGGTTTCAGCCTGGTTTTTAAACCACGACATTTGTAAACCCTCCCAGGCTCCGAGGTGACAGTGGAGATACACTCCAGCACTCCAAATGCTCACAGACCACCTCAAATCATACTCCACTGACATATAATCAAGGAAAGCTCTGCTAAGCTCATGCTCCGCTATTACAGCAAGGAAGTGGGAGAAGCAAGCACAGCAGCAAGAACCGAAAGGAGGAGGGGGAAAAAAGCAGCCTCCGGTAGGACAAGCATCTCATTTAATGTTTTAATTAGTCTTCAAAAACATAATGGATTCTGGCACTATAAATCCACTTGACCTCTATTATTGCCAGCATTTGCATGATAAATGCTGGCATTTGCTTTCCCCGTTGTTACTGGGGTAGAACAATACTTTTCTTTAACCAGAGAAAGCAAATAATAGCAGTTATTTATGATGACTGCACCATAAAACACTAGCACCAAGCTGTTGTGTGTTAATCCATGGGGAGGACCATCTGCTTCCACCCAATCCTTTAGACAGGAAAGGATCAGGGGAATCCTGACAGCTCTGGCCCCTTCTGTGTCTGAGGACAGGACTAGATGGGCAAAACAACAGTTTTCTCCCTCTCAGTTATTTAAGGACTTTTCTGGCTGCCCAGTTAAGGCAAAAGCCAGAAGCAGGCAGGGACTGCAAGAGAAGGGATAACATACATGGAGATAATGAAGTCAACCCATAGCCAAGGGCCAGGGAAAGCTGCAGGGAGGATGTTTTCCATGTGCTGTCACATCAGATTTCCCCAGGAACGCTTTGGTCCCATGTGAGGCCCTTCCAGCCTCAGCTCTCCATTGTCAGAGCCAAAGCGACAGGAATGAAACCCCTTCTGCTGGGAAGATGGGGCTCCAGTGTGTGTGCTGTGCCCTGCTGTACCCATTGGCACACAGGCAGCACACAGCTGAGCAAATACCAACTTTCCTCACAGATCCAAGCACTACAGAAACCTGTAGAACAATTTTGCAGGATTTTTCCTCCGTGGCAAAACTGTTCCTTTAAAGAAAAAAGTATACCCCATATGTGGTAACAAAGAGAAGTTACTTCTGAATAGAGAAGCTCATCTGCCTGACTTGGCAGAAGATGCTTTGTGCACGTGTCACCCATTTCGCATCCTCCAGAATCGAGTCTGACAGCTGAACAACTGCAAACAGCAGCAATGCTGCACATCCACACGGCACCCAGGAGCACCTTCACATCTGGCTGGCTGCAGACAGTGTGAGCAGCCAGCACAGAGGCTCCTCAGATGGGGAGAGGCACTGAGGAGACATCCTGGACCACATACCAGAAGAGCCTTCATGTGGATGAGGTAAGACTTGGAGCAGAGTCCTCATTAGAGATACAGATGGCACCAGGGAGCTACTCTCCCCCAGTGGGAGCAAACCCAGTGTAGCTCAGGAAAGCTGCAATCTTTGAGGACAAGGTGGTATTACATCCTGTAGCCTTACAACCGTTAGTAATGGTCATGATGTTGGGCACCTCTTTGATTTCAGTTTCCCCCCACATGTGCAATAGGCATCAGCTTTTCTCTGACTGAGCAAGGGTAGAATAAGACTTATGTGCAAGTAAATTGCTGGCAATTCAGGTCAAAGAATTGAAGCATTTTGGTGTGTATCTGCAGGATCTAGACAATGTAGAACACCCAATTATGCAACACCTAACAGATAATCAAATACAATCCTTGGAGCTAGTTGGAACCTTGAAGTCATGTTAGAGGCAACTTCTTACAACCATAACCTCCCCAGGCAACTGTCTGCTTCATAGATTAACAGCTGTGGGGCCAGGAGGCTTTTGTGGGAGATAGATGAATGGGGTGGAGCAGGCTGGGAGGAGGCACACGGCCTCAGGGCTGATGCAAGAGCAGTGTGAAAGGCTTGGCAGGAGCACCTGGCTTGCTTCTGAGAGCAGGGTTTTCTCTGGCAGCATAGAGCACAGTCTCATGACCACCCATCCTCCATTACCAGCTTGTGTTGAACAAGCAGAGATCAGAAAGAAACTGAGTTTAAGCTAGAAAATGACACACAGCAATTAGGCAACATCTCCTGCAGGCAGACAAGCCCAACTACACAGCTGTGGCCTACAGGCTAAGTCAGGGAGGGCAGAGAAAGAGCAACATGAGAGCCTTGCAGTGATCAAACGCTGAGTAGAACCCTCCAAGAGGAGGGACAATGCACTTGATCCCTCCCTCTGGATGCTGCTGTCAGTCAGTCATCACTTGCAGCAGCCGGCCACTTTACAGCTGCTGGAACACGCTGGCCACAGTGGACTTTGAATTGATGAGCTCTGTCTCCACAAGCTGCCAGGACTCTTTCTTTGCTAAGCAATGGTCTGTTGCCTGAGTGCTTGCTCCTGCCAGGCAGGGGCCAGTCCTGCTGCCAAGGAAAGGAGCATGGCTCCTGAGGATCAGGCAAGATATAAAGGTGGCTCATGCTGAGGGTCTGGCCTTGCCTTGCTCAGTGAAGTGCCAAAGCGGACCATGGGCATCCATACAAAAACCTTTAAGAGAAAAAGGATTCTAGCTGGATAAGAAAGGATTTCTTCTTCTTGGTCCCTTTCTTGCTCTGTGCTGCAGAGAATACAGTAAGTAGAGTCATTCTGTTCCTAATAGTAATACTGTACTCTTAGACAGAAGATTAGCACAACCGTAGGTGTTTCCTAATTTGGCTACCAAAGGAAACTGCCTATGGAAAGTGCATTCAGGACTCAGACAGGACACAGCAGAGCTGGGAGGGCTGCAGGAGCCTGCAGCAGCAGCCAAAGGGAACTTCAGGCTTCCCAGCTCAGAGCAGGAGTTTGTGCAAGGACCTGGCAATGTCCAGAAAGTCAGGTCTCCCCACAACAAGAGATCTCTTGATCCAATGGATGGCTTTGAAGGAGGCCTATAGGGATGCTGGGGATGGACTCTTCATTAGGGTCTGTAGTGACAGGACAAGGAGTAAGGGGTTCAAACTTAAACAGGGGAAGTTTAGATTGGATATAAGGAAGAAATTCTTTGCTGTAAGGGTGGTGAGGCACTGCAATGGGTTGCCCAGGGAAGTTGTGAATGCTCCATCGCTGGCAGTGTTCAAGGCCGGGTTGGACATTGCCTTGGGTGGCATGGTTTAGTGGGAGGTGTCCCTGCCCATGGCAGGGGGGGTGGAACTGGATGATGTTGAGGTCCTTTCCAACCTTAACTATTCTATGGTTCTATGAAAAGCCACATTGTACCTTCTCCCCCACAGGCTTCAAGATCTGGCTTCTTCCTCACTGCCCCTTCTCACTCCTGCAGTCTCCCCTGGGATCACGATAAACCAAGAACCTGAGCTCCGTTAGCTCAAGATCCTCTTCTGCGGTCCTGGAGGATTTCCTCTGCTGTGAGCTGAGAAGCCTTGCTGTACCTCACACAGATGCTGGGAAGGAGGCTCAGGTGCAGACCATGGTGTGAGAAGAACCTAAAATACTTCTTGATGCTTTGAGAAGAAGATTCTAAACCCTCCTAAAGCAAACACTGGGGCAGCATGAACCAAAGGCTCAATTACTCCGTTTAAATCTGAATGACTCACAGGCTCATCCCCCCAATCAGTGCTGCTGATTTAACAGCTCTAACAGCAGAGGTTGCTCAGATTTAGAAAACAATCAATACAAAGATGAGGAGGAGGCATCCTTCAGAAGTCCTAAATCCTCACCTGCTTGCTGGCATTCCTGCTCTGCTCGCTTTAGCATTATAGCAAGGACCACCACAGACTCAGGTCTTTTTGACACCTTCCTGCAGGTGCCTTTCTGAGAACATTTGTGCCAACACTCCTCCGAGCTCGGAGGCTGAGGCTCCACTGAGCATCTGTTAGAGCACAATAAAGCAACCAGACCACTTGTGTTCTGCCTTCCACTCGGCCAAAAGCTGCTCTGCCTCAATCAACAACCTCATCCATCACAGCCCTGCATAAGCAGGTACAATTAACCAGCACAGCCTCAGGCTTTCATTTTTAGAATGATAAAGGCTGAGCTGCAGCTCCTGGGAAGAATTAAATATAGTTGAGGGTACTGAATACTGAGCAATTTCAATTGCAGTGCTTAGTCTGACTGGCAAGAACAGGGCAGGCTCCATCCTGAAGCCATTAGTGATGTGACTCCTGTGATCATCTGCTGAGCAGAAGGCAAATGCTGCCGGGCCCCTGCACTCACAGCTCAGTGTGCAGGGCTGTCCCTCTGGCAGAGATGCTGCTCTCAGGGGGCCACATCTCTCCTGTCACCCAGCACAGTCCTTCACAGGAGGGTTGAGCAACCCATGGAGAAGGAATATCCCTGTCCCTGGGCTTAATCCCAGTGCGAGGCATAGGCTGGCACTGCTGCTCTGCGTCAATACAGGGCTGGTCAACTGAGTGTATTTCAGCAGCACTAAACACTTCTTAGAGACTTCAAAGATATTTAAAGCAAGCAAACAAACAAAACCAAGCGGGCTGGGAAACATAGAAGCGGATTTCTTCTATCCCTGTCTAATTGATCCAAGGGTTCAAAGATTCCTGTGAAGAAGGCAAGCTCAAAACTGCATTGAGGATGCAAAGACCCATGTTCAAAGCCACCCAGAGCTGATCACAGCTCGGGAAGGAGTGGGATTTCATACCTACCCAGGCTCGGCTGCCCACTTCACCACCTGAGATACCACCTGAAGCATGGCTGCCTCCCACATGGGGATGAGCAGTACCCAGCACAGAGGCTCAGTGTCTCCTAAGAGCCATCAGAGGAGATGGCTGAGGCTGATGCACTACTGGCAGCTGAAGAAAAGCAGCCCAGAGTCAGTTTTCACTTTGGAGTGGCACAGAGGCTGCCCCAGGCTGCTCCTGCTTCACTGCTACCTGCAGAGCACGAGGCAGAGCCGAGCCCTGCATGTGTGAAAGAGCAAGACCATTCTCCAGGGGCACAGTGCCATTGATTGGAGAACCGAACTCAACCTCTGTTTGCTCCAGGTTTCAGCTGCTCTGTAGCTTCTTCCAGTTTGCTGCTTTAAGCTCTCTATGTGTGTTCCTTTGCAAGGTCCTTGCCCTCACACTGCTTTCCCAGCGCTCCTCTGGTGCCCAGCTCAGGCTTCTGGCCTCCAATTGCCCTCAGAATATTCATAAAGATCACAAAGAGCTCAGCAAGAGGAGCTGAAACAGCAGAGAGCAGCAGACCCTCCTTCCACCCTCAGGTTGGTAGTGCAGGGCAATGCCCAAGACTTGGAAGCGAAAGTAACCTGTGAAGGAGACGCGTTTTCCCAGAGCTAGGTTTCCTATGAAGACTTACTGTACCTTCCTGATGAGGTCAGTGTGGCTTACAACATGCCTGCTGCCTCACCAAGTGATTTCAGCATCCTGATGAACATGCAGCCATTTTATAACCTTCAGCAAAAAAAGAGCATGAAGAGAAAAGCCTGGAAATTCTCCCCAGCACAAGACTTGGTGCCAGCAAAAGGCATAGCTGGGTCCGCAGTCAACTTGAGCCTCAACTCTCTCACCTGCTTCCCATTACAGAAACAGATGTTCCTCCTGCTCTAAATTGCTGCTATTAATAATATAAATAATTATGCTCTTCTAATAATGTAATAGGTGCACAGGAGGGTACCAAAATTCCTCACAGACATTAAATACATCTCCCTTCTGAAGGGCTCGGAGGCACATTGGTGGCCTCTTTTCCTCCTCTGAAGTTCAGAGTAAGAGAGCTAAAGCCAGACTGAAAGCTAAGGAGAGACCAAGGGAGGCACAGCCTGCCCTGCTCCAAACCTCTATGCAACAGGGACAGCACCCAAGATGCGTGTATAAAAGCATGCACTTGGCTCAGCACCACACTCACACTCCCTTCAGCAAGATGCTGCTGTTTCATCAGCCCATGGAACACAGGAGAAGCTGACTTTCACCTCCCCACCAGGTTCCCAGGACCCAGCAAGGGACAGTGTCCCCCACCTCCTACAGCAAAGAAGTCCTCCTCTGCAGGGGAACCTGCCCCAGTCCCTGTGCTCCCCCCTTTATCACACCACAAACCCCTGTCATTCCCTGGGTTTCCTCCAGGGAACACTTTGTCCTGTGGACAAAGCCCCAGCCTTGGGAATGAGAGCAATAGCACCACAGATTAAGGAGGTCAGTGCCACAGCTGCACAGCCCCTCGACCCACCCTCCAGCAAACACGCACAGTCGGGCATGGCTCTGACTGTCAGATGGGAGAAAAACCACTGCTAGTTCCAGATGTTAACACAGCACAGACACATCTGGATCCCTGGAGGGCAGCGAGCAGCCCATGGGCCACACAGTCCCAGTTGTGCAGTGCAGTCAGAGCTGCAGAGCTCCTCTCTCAGGTAAAACTGGCCCAATCCCTTCCACACAATGTGCTCACCCCCTCAAGTCCAACGTGTCTCATGCAGTGCTCTCGTGCCCATACAGTCCTTGGCATTGTCCTCTGGCCCTCTCCATTCCCCAGCCTAAGGGACCTGGCACCCCACCAGCTCATTTCCACCACACTTTGCTCTGTCCCAGGGCAGCAGCAGCATCAAGGTTAATTTCCTGCTCCCCTTTCAGAGTAAAATCATTCACCAGAAGGAAGCCCCTGCAAGATGCCAGGAATGAACAGAAGGTTGCAGCCAATAAGTTTCCCAGCAGCTGTAAGGATGGAGCTGACGTAAAACAGGAGCTGGGGCAGTCGTTGAGGCTCACACAGCCTTTAAGGAAAGAGCTCAGCTCCACTGCAGCTCCTGTTGGGGCATGGCAGGACAGGCTGGCTCCTCACCCACAGCTCAACTCCTCAGGAAAAGCTCTAGCACTGACATAGCATGCTGCACCTCCAAGATCAATACAGAGAGCAAGCACACAAAGCCAGGCCTTCTCCCTCAACCCCAGCATCATCTTCTCTACGTCAGTCCTACCAGGAAGCATCATCTTCTCGACGTCAGTTCTACCAACACGAAAGAGAACACACTGCCTGGGAAAAAGTGGCTGCACAAACAAGGTCCTATTTCATCAGTCGGCACCTCCTGAGGTGCAGTTTCATCTGTGTGAATTAGTGAGTGCCCACAGCAACCAGCTGCAAGTGCCCCATGCCAGAAGCCTGCAGAGGGCAGGCAGAGGGTCCCCGAGCTGGGGACAAGCATCAGGCTGGCCGCATGCTGTGCTGAGGATGTTGCTGTGCTCTCCTGCTCCCCGGGAGTGGAGGCAGAATCACCTAGAGCAGTCAGTGAAACCATTTTGTTTGCTCTGACCGAGCCTTGTCACTTCTTTATGTCCAAGTTGGGCATCTCTGAGGGTGTGCCAGGCATGAGATAGCACCCAACATGCTGGTGCTCCCAATCTGCCTTCAGCCCATGCTGCACACTTGTTCCTTGGGTCCTTATCAGAACAGAGCAACCAGAAATCCTTGCCAGTCACCTTGTGGAAGCTTTCTTTATCAGATCAGTTAACAGAGCTTTAAAAGAGATAAAAGCTGATTTGCTGCTCAGCACTGTGGAATTTCATTCCTTATGCAGATTAATTCCATTAACTCATTCTGTGTCATTTTCAGGGCAGATCCTTCCCTGCCCTTGCAGCTCATGGAAAGCTCAGAGCAAACATACCCCAGTCTCCTTTCTGCTAAAGGCACTCAGTAGCCTCATCTGGCTCCAGCATTCCCATTTCCTCCCCACGCACCACACCACATCTCACAGGAAGCCTTTCAATGCCATCAAAGCCCAGAAACTCACCTTGTGCTTCATAGCCAGAATAGTGATGAGCTGTCCCTGTGTCCTCCTCGCCAGGGCCCAAGCCGAGGGCTGTCCTGAGCTGGGCCATGTTCCCCTGCGCTGTCAGCTCACCACTCCGGTCCCCAATCTGCAGGGAGAAACCACAACAGGGCAGCTGGTTAAAGGACACATGCTTTGAGTGAAGAGCCACTAACAAAGGGGTTTGCCATGCCCATATCAGAGCGAACACAGAGCCAGCCAAAAGAGAGCTTGGAGACACCCTGAGAGATTCCAGAGCCCAGCTTTCACACCAAAGCAACTCTCTAGAGCTGTTCTTCAGGGACACTTCAGGAGAGGGTCCATGCATGCTGTGCTATGTACTGGCTGCACCACAAAACGTGGTTCACTAGAGATCAGTACAGTGAACTGAAGGGGCACAGCTCGCCCACTGCTACAGAACTGGGGCAGAGCTAAACCTGCGTGTCTGGTCCATTCTGTAGCCACATATGGCTTGGCAAAGAGCCCTGAAACTCTCAGCTCCCTTCCTCAAGTATTTCCATAGTTACTGAGCACCAGACAGCCACACTACTACCAGGCATGTGGGCAGTGCCACACTCAGGGGTTGGATTCTCTGAAAACCCTTCTCTCCTGGCTTCGATCCACACAGCTTTGAGTTGTTCCTAGTGATCTGCCCACCCAAGCCTTCAGAATTCAATAGAGTCCAAATTCAAACTCATTCCCATCCAAGGAAGCCAATTTACATCTTCAGGAAGAGATCTGCCCAATGGCTCCTGCTACTTCAATGGAAGTCACAGCTCATGCTGCCGGAGCCTCCTCAAAGCTTAACCAAAGCAGAAAGTTACTGTACTGCACTTCATCAGTGAGCACAGAGGTCACTCAAACAGCCTTGAAGCTTCAGAGGAGCAGCAGATTGTTACAGAGGAAGACCTTGGCTGTTCCCTTGGAGAGGCCAGAGTCCCCATTAAATGCCTTGCAGTAGCTCTTTTATGGTCCTGTGAGATAGGCTGCAGTGTGAGCCAGCCTAGGACAAAATCATAAATCCCCACATTAGTTATGACAAAGCCCCAGCACCAAAGGGAGGCAGATCAAACAGCTTATCAGGCACAAATCCCCCACCAATTACAAGAGATTTGCTGTTGACATCATCTCCAGAGAAGTTACTGTGTCCTGGTTCGGTCCCATGGTCCTTGATGCTTCCCTGACTTCCACTCCTTCCAGATGACCTTCAGGGCCCTGTCAGCATCAGAGACAATGACCCCAAGCAGGACCTAGCTCAGCCACCACACAGAGCCCTGTTTTCTGCCCTGAGCTCAGATGTCTGTTTTACATGAGTCCCCTGCCACAGGCAGAGCTGGAAAAGCTATTCCCCAGCAGTGCCTGGGAGCTGGGACAGCTTCCAGGTTTTCAGGTGCACATCCTTCATTCCAGCTGTCCCAGAGGAAGTTGTTCAGAAACCTCTGCTCACCCTGCAGCAACTCCCAGTGTGGCTACACTGAGATTTGACTTGGATTCAGGCTTTTGTCAGGGGAGAAAGAGGGAAAGGTGATGGGAAGAGACATACAAACACCAGTGTGCAAAGGGTGAACTTCACTGGGCTTCTCCTGGGCAAAATGCTGGTGCTTGCCACAAGAGCACAAGCAGCAAACTTGGTTCCAAGGCTGGAATAAACCATCAGGTTTCTAACAGAATCCCCAGCTGCTGGAAGCTCATGCAGGCTCCCTTCACAAATGGACACTCTGCATTGCTTCATAGTTAATGATATGGGGAGTCTATAGACTATAGGCTAGTCTGTAGCTACCTGCTGTGAGTTACCTACTCCTGGCATACCCTGTAATCACAGCCATCACCCCAAAATGTGAACAATGAACTCCCACCCTGCTGGGTTCCCTGTCCACTCCAGAAGTCACCAGGGACACTTCTGCCCTTGTCCTCCCATCACCCTGCATCCACATAGCACATTGAGAAGTGCTAAGCAGTACTAAGACTACAGCCGGAGAAGTTAATTTGTCCTAAACCATGCAGGCCAAAGAACAGTATTTCATCTGCCCGTCTGGTAAGTACAATTAAATACACAATTGAGCTGTTATGTCAGCCCTACCCCAAGATTGAGCCAACCTAATGGGTGGGTAGGAGAACACACAAAGGCCTGCATATGATGATTTCAGTTAGTGCTTCAGCAGGACAATTTCTTCATCTGGGAAGACTAAAAAGGCCCCGGCCCATTTCCTCATTGGAAAGAGCACACAATGGAATTCTGGCTTTTTGTACTTCTGGGCCACCTAAAACTGCCCTGTGTTCTTGTGCCAGGAAAGCTGCAAGCCCATGTGTGAGAGCCAGAAGAGCTGCATGCATGAGGCCCCACATGGCAGGGCAGTGGTACAGGGTGAGCTGCGCTCATCCAGCATCAGGACAATGCTGGGATCCCACCAGCTCCACCACGAGGAAACAACTCATCCAATTGCAGTGCAAAATGCAGCAGAGCAGCCAGGCAGCAGGTGAAAGCAAGTACCTTGTCCAGGTATGAACCAGCAAATCCAGACATAGCACAGCTGGGATCACTAAGTCCACCTCAGCCAGAATCTCACAGCCTTGTGCTCATGAAAGGTGGGTCTTACTGACAGGCTGGGCCCCAGCAAGTACCAGAACGCCTTCGCACCAGCTGTGCTCACACCACCTTGGCCAGCAGGCTGGACAACTAGTCCCTTCGCACCCAGAAGTGTCAGTTAAAAGCAGTGTACAGCGAATAGATCAGCTGTAACTGAGCAGAAGGCTAGAAGCCTCCTGTTAAAAGAATATTTCCCAGCCAAGATCTGCAGTTCCTAAAGACTCCACTGACAGCACATAGACAAAGGCTTTCCATAGCAGTTACAGCAAGAGAAAAATTAGAGTAATAGAGCTTATTGGCATAAATAAAGTCTTCCTCTCAACAGGGGGACCAATCCCCTCTGATCTGAACCAGCTTCTCTTACCTCTCGGGAGATTTCAAGATGTTTCCTTGCAAAGTGCAAAGCCTTTTCATGACTCCCCAGGGAGACATAGGCATTTCCGAGACTCCAGCAGGCTCTTCCTTCTCCCACCCTGCAAAACAGGAAACTCTCAACCACAGAAATGCCGGGCAGAACCCAGCAGCCCTTTCAGGGCCTCCTCCAAGAGCACTGACAGCCAGGCCAGCTCCAAGCTATGCTTTCACCTATGGGAAGGTTCTACCAAGGAACATGAAATGCACTGTATGCCTGAAACTCTTCTTATGCTGAGATCAGCAAGATCAGTGGATGAGCAGTAGCCTCAGAAGCAGGCTTGCATCCACAGTGGCAAAAAGGAGCCCAGGAGGTTTGGTTTCAGTTGTGAGCACCACCCTGAAAGCAGAAGCCACAGCTCTTGTTCAGCTTCCACCTCACACAGCATAGATTCCTCTGCAGAAAGGCACAATACATCAAAGGAATGTGTAACATCACATTCCAGCCTGGATTGGGTTGGAAGGGACCTTAATGCTTACCCAGCTCCAGACCCCTGCCACAGGCAGGGACACCTTCCACTAGAGCAGAGTGCTCCAAGCCCTGTGTCCAACCTGGCCTTGAGCACTGCAGGGATTGGGCAGCCACAGCTTCTCTGGGCACCCTGTACCAGCGCTCCACCCTCACAGGGAAGAGCTTCTGCCTAAGAGCTCATCTCAATCTCTGCCAGGTTAAAGCCATTCTCTTGCCCTGTCCTAACAGGCCTTTGTCCATAGCATTGCTCCAGGTTTCTTGTAGCCCCTTTAGGTAATGGAAGGCTGTAATATCTCCCCTGAGCCTCCTCCAGCCCTTTTGTTCAACAGCAGCCCAGAGCTAAGCTAGCAAGAGCATGGCAAGGAGAGAGCATTGCAGCATGCAACACTCCCCCTGAACACCAGCACCACATCACCCGAGGTGCATGCACAAACTGAAAGCTCCTGCAAGAGCACCCATCTACAGTGCCCCCCAGGGCTGCTGTTTGTCTGCAGGGAAAGCAGCTGAAATGTGGACCCTGCAGCCCCCAGCCCCAGCCAGGCTCAGGGGTCTCTGGAGCATGTTTCAGCATCTGTTTGCTGCTGGCAGCGTGCTGAGCTCTGCAGGGGAGCAGATGTGGGGGGCAAGGGATAAAAAAAGCAGCGGGGGCGCGGGGGGCGGCTCAGCATGACTGCAGCTCCACAGCTCCCTTGGCAGGGCTTTGGGCGGGTTCATCAGCATTTAAACGCTCTTCTTGTCAGCCTGTTCAATACCTTCTGCTCACAGGGTGTGTTCCCAGGAATGCAGGAGCCCACAGGCCTGCACCCCCACAGCATGATTCACCCTTGGGTGGGATTAGACCTTCTCTAAGCAAATTCTGCCTCAGATAGAGAACCTGGGGAGTGCCACTCATCTCCCATTGTAGTGTCTCTGCTCCATCTAGTGGAGGACATCCAGGCTTCCTGCAAGTCATCAGCAGGAGCACTGAACACAGGGCTGCTAAATCACTGCAGCTGCTGGAAGGCTTCAGGGTTACAGAGAACACCGAGGAGGAAGAAACCAACCTCTCAGAAATAGATACTTAAAAAAGGAAAGAGTTAAAAAAGGCCAAAGCTCCTAAAGAAGGAATGAGGCCAGGTTGGACGGGGCTTGGAGCATCCTGCTCTAGGGGAGGGTGTCCCTGCCCAGGGCAGGGGGTTGGAACCGAATGAGCTTTAAGGTCCCTTCCAACTCAAACCAGTCTGGGATTCTGTGAGACCAAGAAGCAAAATATACCATCTCCACTGGCTGTACGTAACATCATTTGTTTCTACATGCAAGTTCCCAGCGTCACCCCGGAGCAGGAGGATGCAGTGACAGGTATATGTGCCCCAAGCACACAGTTCCTAAGAAAGATATATCTTTGGATCTTGAACTTGAAGAAGCATCTAGGACCCTTTTGGGATAAAGCAGCAGTAGCCACGTGACTAAGCACCAAATACAATGCATTTTCTTCAGCTACCTCTTACTAGAAACCTCACTCAGCCCACGCAGACAAAGCATTCAGGGCACAATCTCCAGGTTGAAATGACATAATAGAGGTGTCAATCATGGTACTTTTCCACAGATGGTGGAACTAAGACCTGGGTTCTGAGTGATTTCTAATGACTTTCAAGACTACATGCCACTGCTGTTTAACCCCAGTGGCAGAGAACAGTGGATCAATAGGGAATGGTCAGTGCTCTGAACCCACCAGAGCAGAGGCACCATCTCCTGAAGCAGTTCTTTACCTGTCTCCCAGCTCCTGTGCTATCACCAGGTGTTTCAGATGGTACTCGATGGCTCTTTCATAGTCTTGAAGCAGCGTGTATGTGTTTCCAAGACTGTAGCATGCCTGGGCTTCTACTGCTTGGTCTTTGAGTTGTCTGGAGAGCTGGAGTGTTTTCCTACATGGAATAAGTGGGAATGAAGGACCTGTTAGTGCAGGGCACCTTTGCAAGCTGACAGGAAAGTCACCACTTTAGCATGTACTGCATTGAGGTTGGTGCCTGTTACATACTGCTATCAAGTGGCTGCATTACTCGCCACTGTTGAGCACCATATATGCCATTGGCCTCCAGGTCCCTTGTCACATCCCCCCGAGCCTGTGAATTCACTGCAACAGGTCAAGATATCCAGGGGACGTGTGCCCTGAGCCTGCCTCAGCCCCTGTCACTTACTTGTAGTACTCAGCAGAGATGTCAAACCTCCCAAGGAAGATGTGTGCGTTGCCTAGGTTGCTGTACGCTCTCCGCTCGGCTGCCTTGTCCCCAAACTCCTTGGCAATAGCAAGGCGCTGCAGCAGACACAGGATGATGAGTACAGGCTGGACACTACCAGCTTTCTGTTACACAGCAATGTTTCTGGGAGCTTAATCATGGTTTGCAAGGCTCCCACCCACCAAGGCAGCGGTGCACACACTGCTGGGGCAGGATGCAGCAGGAAATCTTCCTCTTTTGCAATTCAGCATCAGAAAGGGCCTTTTGAAAAGTGGTAGCAATATCATATCCTCCTTTAAGTCCTACTCCAGCCTGGCCAGTACACATCTGTCTAGCTAAAATGCAAAAGGTGCTACACACATACTGCAACGGGTGAATAACCAGGAGAACAGAGAGCTGTAGGTCAGGCTGTGAAGGGATGTGGTTGATCAGTTTAACATGCAGGTCCCAAATACTAGAGTTTTCCTGCCCTTCTCCAGGTCCCTTCTCCCACATCACTGCTGGCTGCCATCCGCAGCATTTAGGAATCGCAAGAGCTGTGACAGGGCTGACATTCCAAGTTGCTGAGCACCCTCCACTGCAAGGAAACTGAAACAGGAGCTGAACTGCATTTGAATTGGGGCAGGGACTGTGTCACCACCCCCATCTGCAAAGCTTTACAGAGTTATGTTCTACAAGCATCACTTATTCCTGATCAATTGCTCTTCAGCAGCTTAATTAAATTCATGGCTTGCATTTATTAAAATCTAGGAGGATATAAATTAAGGGCAGAAAAAGCTTTGCTAGGCCCAGCTGCAGTTTGCCCTTGGGTATCTCCTTCAGTTTCCAAGCCAACAACACGCTTCCCTCAAGCTGCTCATCAAGTGCTAATGGTGACTGGTGTAAGGCGCTACTCAACATGAGTTAGTGCAACAGGGCCAGACCCAGGGGCACACACAGGACTTCCTGGGCTGTGGTAAGAAGAAAAGCTGCTCCCCACCATCCAATCACAGTCCCTGAACCCAGGGAGAAGGCATAGCATTCTCCTACCTCCTTGTGGAAGGCTATAGCTTCACTGAAGTTGCCAAGTAAGTACTGGGTGTTGCCAAGGTTGCCATAAGCACGGCCCTGGGCAGCTCTGTCCCCCAGCTCCTTCACCAGGGACAGGTTCCTCCTGAAAGAAACCAGGGCAGTAACATCTGGTGAGAGCAGGCAAATCTCTGCAGGAGACACAGCAAAGAAACCCACACTGCAAAGGAGAGCTAACCCTGGAGAAGGCATTTCCCCTCCCTGGCTGCCCATCCTGTGCACAGCCACCCCTTGGCAGGTGAAGGTCTGGTGATCCACAGCAGCTGCAGCTCCAGTGATGTAAGTCCCTGCTGCTCTCAACCTCACACAATCTGTGGCTGTGTCCAGGCATGCACAAGGGCTCTCACACACATGGGCTGACAGGATCCCACATTAAATAAGAAAGAACCACCTCACTGTGCAGGGGAAAACCAGGAGCACGGGAGAAAGATTACCTAGAGCAGGACACAGAAAAACCTGGGGAGAGAGGCAAGATCCACAGCCCCACACCAGGGAGTTCATGGAGCGTCCCAGCAAGGCTTTTTACCTTGTTTTTTCCACCCTTTACACATACAGCACACACAGAGCTCTCAGCCAGCACAAATCTATCCACTGCCTGTGCTGCATGCACCATTCTCAGGAAAGGGGATGGTGAGATATATATAGGCACTATCACATCTTTAGATATGAGAGGATGGAGATGAGATCTTGTCACTCCATCTAAAAGGGCTCCCAAACCCCCAGCATTATTGAAGCAAAACTCGGAAGTAGGAGGGGAAAAAACATTTGCCCAGAAGTCTGCTGATAACCTTCCTGCATGTGACAGGCTGATCTTGGAGGCTGTTTAGGAAGGTGAAGGATGGTGCAAGCAAAATAAGCTACAGCCCCACGAGAAGGACACGCGGGACTTCAAGCGAAAGCCTCTTCCCCTGGGTCTTTGTGATCCCAGGGATGGAGGCCCTCAGGGATCCATTCCCATCAAGGCCAGCAGAGAGCAGCAGGGGCTACAGCTGCTGATAGTGTGGCTTCCACATACAGCTCGGAGAGGGAGCAGAATATAGAACTTCATTGCATGCTCATACTTCAAACTACGGTGGGTTTTAGCAAGGCAATGCCAGGGTGATTTTCAGCTCTAATTCTATAACAGCCTGCATCCCCTCTCTCACCTTTCTCAAGATGAGTTTGCCATTTTAACTTGGCATCTCAGGAGAATCTTCCTCCTTCACTACGACACAGAAAACCCCATTCAGCTGCCTGATCTTTAAAAGCACTGAGCCCAGACTCTTTCTTTGTAGCAAACATCTTCCACAGCTCCCACATCCTCAGTGGCTCAGGAAACCAATCTCTGTATGAGAAATACTTCCAACAGGACTCAACAAAAGCTGTCATCTTGCACCCCTGCAGCTCTCATCAGCCTGGTGGTTATCAGAGCACAAGTAACCTGAAAGCTGTCAGCAGAACAGGGGCACCACAGCTGCAGAGTATGCTCTGAGCAGGAGAAGCTGGACCAAGGAGTACTTATGTGTATGTTAGCCATCGCTGTTGCCTGACCAGCCTTGTTTCCTTCAGCAGAAAGGGCTGGCCAAGCTTAAATACTTACTCGTAATATTCTGAAGCTTTCTGCAGAGTCTCCTTGACTTCTTGAGGCAGGTAGCCTGGGTCTTGGGCCATGTTCCAAGATAAGTGCTTTCCCTTTGCATGGTAAACATTTCCTATATTATAGAGTGCTCTGGCTTCACCTACCTAAAGGGAGGAAGAACAGGGAGCAGCAAGGTAATACACTTCACATCCCAATATGGACTTTCCATTGCTGGGCAGAGATGGTCAAAGCCACATTTTCCTTTCCCATCTTCACTGTCATGGCAGCTGTTGCTGTGAGCAGCATGAGACCTGTGGTGGCAGCCAGAAGGAAGAGCTTTACACTCCACCTCCTCCCAAAGCCCACCTTCACCTTATCACATTTACTGATTTGGGGGCAGGTTATATTTAGAGCTGGGGAATATTTCCTGTTGGATGCCATGAACTCATTACCTTGTCTCCCTGCTCCTGAGAAATGTCCAAGTGTCTCTGGCAACAAACAACAGCCTCATCAAACTGCCCGAGTATTTTCAATGTGTTCCCAAGGTTGCCACTTGCTTTGGCTTCTCCAATGCGGTCCCCAATGGTTCTAACAAGAGGATGAGAGGAAGGAAGAGGTGTTAAAGAGCTCAAAATCATTTATTCACCACATGCTGGAGCAGAATTGAAGCTGCAGCAAGCACTGCATGCCAAGTACACCACATCCAGCGGCTCCCAGCACGCACCCCTGGCTGGAGTGCTTCATACAGGTTCTCTTTTATGAAGACAGATCCTTGTTCCCTGTTTTGCTGGATAAGATGGACTGCTCTAATGACTTCAGGAGTACTGACAATGAATTCCTAGGGACAGGAGAACTGGACATTGCCCAGATCTTGCTCCACATCCTTACATCCACATCCCTATCTCCTCCTCCCTGCTCTGAAGGTGAATGACCCATTCCGGTTGCCTACCAAGTTCTCCAAAGGACATTCACCCCATGCTTCAAACCCAGTTTTGGATGCTTATTTCTGGGGCAGATTCCCTCAGGCAGCTGGGCTCAGACCCCACAGATGAGCCTATGCTCATCTGATGAGGTTGAAGCACTGCTGACATGCTTACCTGGCCAGGGTAAGGTCATGTTTATGGTATTCCAGGGCTTTGGAGTACTCCTTTAGGTAGAAATAGGCATTGCCCAGCTGGCTGTAGATGGCACTGAGAGTCTTCAGGTCCTCTGTCCCCACCTGCACCGCTGCTTCAAAGAAGGCTGCCCCAGCCTTGAAGTCCCCAGCCTTGCACAGGCGCTCTCCTTCCAGGGCCAGCTCCAGGCAGGAAGCCTCCATTCTGCCAAAAGCAAGAGCACCAGTTCTAGAGGAGCTGGACTGCAGTGCCCCACACTCTATGCAACGGTGTCCTTCACTGTACCTTTAATTTACTCACTGCACCAGGAAAACAAACCTGCAGCTGCCTCTCTGCATTCAGCCCCAAACCCCAGGTTAAGTACAGTTTAGATGACAACAGCTCAGGGCTGTGCAGCTTGCACACCTCTGAGCTGTAGACACCAGTAGACATGGTGAGCATTCAGCCCCTCTAAAAAGCCAGCCTAGGAGGCATAAGACACATCCGGATCCATAGACCACATCTGCAAGTGGCCAGAGGCAGCCCCTGGATTCCCAGTAGGAATCTGGACAAGAAACTCAGAGCTTGTTGCTCTCAAGATACACACATGACAAGAGCAACAGGACATTTGCAGAAGCCACGTACGCAGACTGTCCATGCCTGCATCACCTTCCTGGCGTAACAGAGAGGGTAGCCAAAGGGTAACACACATTTCTTGGATGCCAGAGGAAAGCCTGGACCATGCAGAATTCCTTGGCTGAGTAGCTTCCAGTACTCCTTAGCTGCTTCTCATTGCCTCTCCTGCTGTCACTTTTTCCACAGGCACACTGCACATCATCCTCCAGCCCAGCTTCCCTCCCTCGTGTTTCTCAGCACCTTTGGCAATGGCACATGCTGTGCTGTCAAGGTAAGCACAGTGTGAGCCAGCAGAGGAGTGAGAGCAGGGATGCTGCTTCAAGAGAAGGGAATCGTGCTCCTCCAAGTGCTCTCCAAGTGACAGCCATCCCCACTGGAGCACACGTACACAAAGTTCTCAGAGGGGGCAGAGCATGTGTTTGAAGGCTTCTGCAGTCAGCCCCTTCACTAGGCAGATGGACACAGCACGTTCCTGCCCCTCTGTTCAGACACTTCTCTTGGCTCTTTTGGGCTTTTTCAGTTCTGCTCAAGAGATTCTTAAAAGGCAAAACCCTCTCTGTCAAAGGCAGATACCTGCTCAGGGAAATCACAGCTCGCTTGGCCACAGCCAGCAAAGCAAGGGGCAGACAGAAGATAGTAGGTGTCCAAAGGTGGTTTCTACTCTGTTCTCAGGCAAAGAACACTTGCAGGAAGTCTGACTGTGGTACCTACACCAAAAGAACAACTTGCTCATTGTCCCTGTGGTAGCAGCAGCCCAGCTGACATCTCCTGCAGCAGGTTCCTGCTGAGCCCTAGAAGATGCTTCCCCACGCACCACCCTTATGATGAGCCTAGCTCTTGCAACCAGGGTCTCTGTAGACCAAGGCTGAGGTGTGCTGGCCA
Source organism: Forpus xanthops (assembly GCA_032466535.1). NCBI lineage: Eukaryota > Metazoa > Chordata > Aves > Psittaciformes > Psittacidae > Forpus > Forpus xanthops. Next base: position 38,606 of record JASSUY010034420.1, read on the forward strand.
AGCCAGGGCACCCTGTGCTGCTGTGGCTCCTCTCCCTGAGGGTACAACCGACCACTGTGCCCCCACACACATCCTGTCCCCACTGACTTGAGGGCAGAGCTCTTTCTGCTCCAGGGCTGTGCTCCAGCATCTCCTGACCAAACCCACAACCAGCATTGCCTCTGCCTACTGCCAAGGGGCATGGGGGGTGCACATATGAAATGCCAATTCCCAATATGTTTGTCCTGCAAACAGGAAGGATGGTGTTTTCTCAGCTGCCAGGAAACAAAGCCAGTTCCTCTGTGAGCAGAGCACTGCCTAAAATCCAATCCCATTTGTCTGGCAACCTCCCTGCTGAGTTGGCTCCCTGCAGCTTCAAACACTCAAAGCCTGGCAGCCAATGGCATCCTCCAGAGCAGGACAACCCACAAGGACTGTCCAAACAACAGGCCAATGAACATAAAAATGGTGGAAGAGCTGGTTTGAAACTTTCCCTCCAAACACTCTGGTGACCTCCTGTGTCTCACTGTCCATTTGTCCCCAGAACCACTGAGTAACACAAGGGAGAACAGGACTGAAGCAGCTCAAACTCCCCCACAAACACCTGATTTCAAGCTCACTGCAAAGCCCTATTTAACTGGTTATTTCACTTGCACAAAGAGGATGCTCATGGTGCCAGTGCAGCATCAGTCCCTCAGTTTCATAGGGGAAATAGAAATATTCAGACTGTGAGTACTAAAACTGTTCAACTTCACTCTGCTGATCCTCTTGCAGACCACGTGGAAGTTAGTAAGAACTCGCTTCTGCTACAGCATGTTAAATTAGGGGGACCCATTTGGGGTGATACCAAAACTCCATCAGTCCCTGGGCATGCTTATGGTTTGAAGATCACTAGAGTGCTTATCCAGTGTCATCATCAGGTACTGACAAACCTCTGCTGACAAGGACCGAAGACAGACAAGGAACACCTTGTGTTCACATCACCAAGATTAAATTCAGGCAGCTGGGGTGCAGGGAAGAGCCCCTGTCGCAGGAATTAACTATGGATTCCAGTTAGAAGCAAATGTCCAAGTAACCAGTTCAAATTTCAGCACAACCAAAACTCTCCCCAATATCCAGGTTCCCTTTCAGAAACCAAGCTCACCACCTGTAAGCAGCCTGAAAACTGAGCTGGAAACCAATTTCCCTAACTCTTAGCACTGCAGACTAGCTCCAACCAAACTTGATTTGAATAGCTTGAAGTGAGGGTTCCCATGCCCTCAACACAGAAACCTCTTCAACAACACAGCCCAGCTACACCTCCAAGGGTGGCAGCTCCCTCAGGCCATATTTACCAGTGGAAACCACCAGAAGTGAAATCCGTGCCACATTCCAATACACTCACACAGGCTGATCCTCTGCATCAGGCTGCTGCCACGGGAAGGGACAGTGCTTCAGAACAGCAGTTATTAATAGAAACACAACCCACTCCTGAACCCCACCTGCCCTTCCCACGTCCTCCGGGCTCCACAGCCAGGGCTGGGTTTGGGAAGCAACTCTGCATGCAGTTCAGTCACTGCAGGCTTAAAAGAAACCAGAAACACAGCGCCTAGGGCAGAGGAACCAACTAAAGGTCAATGAACAAGCTCGGGAGCACTAAATCACTCCATATACAACAGTTTCCAAAGGTCACAGCTCCACTGTCCATCAGAAAAGACTAAAAGGGTGACTATAGGAATCTGCTGTTCAGTGGAGCCAACCTGACCCACCTTGACAGCCTGACAAAGGGAAAGCCAACAACAGGAGGAACTCATCAATAACAGACCAGTTCCTCCCTGCTCCCTCACCCGCCTCCTCTTCTGCAGGTTGCTCATTTCCTGGACATAGACCCACAGCTCCAGTCCCACTGGCAGCAGGAGGCAGCGGGATGGGGATCTGCTCAGAACAGTCTTGCAGACAGGTCTCTCCCTCAAGTTCACAGGCAGGGTCTGGGGGTTTAAAGATGCTGATGGCATTTCCGTGCCTGTGCAGCACGCACTGTGCTCTGGTCTTCACTCTGTCCACACAGGCAACCTCACCATTGAGTTATTGGAATCTTGAGCTGTGTTTATCTGGGGTATTGTTTCTCTCTGCTGTGACTGAAAGGAAAAATGAACATTGCTTTTCTTTTCAGAGACCTAGAGAAAGTAATGCCTTCTTTCCTCTAAGAAATACAATGTCCGTTGTCAGCTGCTGGCTTCAGGTAGCAGATAGGAGAGTTCACAGCTGAAATGCAGGAACAAGAGTGTCTTGGTTCATTCACATACTTCCTGTACTGCTCAAAGGAAAAGGGCCCTAGAAGAGCCCATGAAATGGTGCAAGGCAGCTCCCTCCTTTCTGAATTGCTCTCTTCCCAAAACACTTTGCCTCTGGGGTCGCACCAGCTATTGCTGTTGGTGCCTCTTCGATACAAGAGTAGAAAGACTTCATCTCCTTGTTGGGTGGCAGAGCCAAGGGTTCCTCCAAAAAAGGGCCACTTGGGGCAGAAGCACTCCTTGCTTTGGCAGGCTCCAAAGGGGTCTCACCAATCTGCCACCCAGGAAGCTTTGCAAGTTCCAGAAATGAGCTGAGCAGTTCTCACACTGGGGATGAGCAGAAGATGGATCCCACAGAGCACATCTCTGCCCATTTAAATGGGCTCCAAACCATCTCCATCCATGATGCACTGCCTTCTACCCCTTCAGCCCCCAGATATTAACCTCCTCCCCTGCTGACACACATGCAGCATGCCTGGGCCTGCACCACCTCAGTAAGTACGTACTATTCACATCTTAATACCAGAAAAGAAGATTCAGGCCCTCCTGAGGCAGCAAATTACCGCTGACAAGCTGGAGGTGCTGGGCTTGGCCATACAGTGTGGTTCAGAAGAGACACTGCAGCACATGAGCTGCTTTCCACAGCTAAGGTGCTGAGGCTTGCTTACACAGCTCTCCCACCACGTTCAACCTCTTGCTGACAGCACAGGACATCCCTGACTGAGGGGTTTGAGCAGAGACCTGTGGAGGGGAGAAGCTCACCTGAAGTAACCCCTGTTCACAATCCTTGCCCTAAACCAGTGCAAACCACTCACAGATTTGCATGTTCCTCCAGATGGGCAGGATTGCATCCAAGTATTCCCAGAAGTCGCAACCCAGACTCCAGGTCCACAACAAAAGAACCATTTCTTAAAAGCAGAAAGAGACCAAATAGAAACCCAGTGTTTGGTCACAGATGAGTTTGCAGTCTGCTGGAGGAACAGCTGAGTGGCGTAATGCTGGCACATCACTCGGCTCCCATCAATGTGACAGTTGAGAATTTCAAGCCTAGGAATGGATGTTGCTTGTGACACTCATAAGGCACAAAAGAGTGACCTTCCACTGTATGCTGACAGGGATGAGGAAATCACTTCCCAGCACAACATAGAGCAGGGCCACCTTCCCTCCTTTTTAGCTTCTTTAAAGGATAACTGGTGTGAAGGCAGAAAGAGAGAACAGGAAGAGCAGGTATTGCCTTTAGCAACAACATTTCCCAGGGTCATTCATCACTGTCAGATAGCAGCTAATGATGATCTCTAGCACACACTGCCACTTGGCTGCCTGGCAAGCTAGCTGGGAGAATGCAAGAGCAGAAGCATTCCTTTACAAAGGCTGCACAGGCAAAACTCAAAGGCTTGGACATATCAAAAGTTCTCAAGCAACACAGCAATACAGAGGAGGCAGCACGGGTCCCAGGAGCACTGGGGATGACAAGAACACTGCCAAGTGAGAGCCAAAGGCAGGAGTGCGAGGTGTAATCAGTGCCATTTACAGTGATGTCTGTGACTGCTGTCAAAACAGTGCTGTAATTAGGACCTGCGCAATGATACAGGTCCCTAGAGGGAGAACACTACTCAACCTGTGTTCCAAAGCTTAGAGCTACATCAGACCTCCCAACACCCTGCTCTAGCCCGCGTCTTGTGTTTCCCTTGCCAAATACTCAAAGACAACAACATCACATGGACTTCATCACACTGCCCTCCCCCTGCTTGGCTGGAGAACAGCGGGACAGAGCCCCTTCAGCCAAGAGCTGGTCAGCAGGACTGTGGGCCACGCACTGACCTGAAGCTCGGGGCTGCTGCAGCTCCTGCAGCCAGGAGATACGGCCACAGCACCAGAGAAGGACACAGCACCATCCCAGCTCTCAGGTCTGCACCTCCGCTTCAGTCTGCTCCAGGCAGGCAGGGACAGAGCAGACCATACAGTGTCCAGAAATGAAAACTGCCTTACTCCAGCCCTCCCTCTAACACGCTCAGGGCTGCTGTGCTCACAGCACTTACCCTGCTGACAGCAAAGTCCATCAGGCTACACAGAAAATAATCATGTCAAGACAGAGCCAGAGACAGCTGTCAGCTGCCTTAGATATTGGAAACCTCACAGGGCAAGAGACTAGGTGAACCTGCCTTTAGTATATATGTATCTGTTTTTACACACACAGGTATTTGATTCATATTAATGGGGGCAATTGCAAAACTCAAAAATCAGAGCTCCTGCAGTTCTAAAGCCAGGAATAACCCCTAAAGCTTTTAGACCAGAGGAACAGCAGAAAAAAACAACAACCCAACACCAAAACCGCCAATAGTAAAAAACCCCAAACCCTTAGTGTACCTATTGATATGAATTAATGAAGCAATACATTTTAGCATCTTACTTGCAATCTGATTGAATTGCATACAAAAGGATGTGTGATTTCAGAGCACTGATGACAGGGGCAGTTATGTGCTTTTTGCCAGTCAAAAGGATCACATTTGGCAGGTGCTCAGTGTAAGTGTCCATTCACTGGCTTAACTAAAAATGCATTTAAACAATTAAGTGCCAGCACATCCTTAAAGAACGTGGTCAAGCTGAGATTTAGATTTTCAGGAATTTCCCTTCCCAAGCAAGCACAGTGCCGTGCATGGGCAGCAGGCAGTGACTGAACCACAGGGTAACACGGCAGGGCAGGAGCTGCTCCAGCTCCCCAGGGATGGTTCGTTCCCTTTCCCTGCACAGGGAGATGCTCCCATCCCATGAAACCAGCTCATGTTTCTGCTGTGCCAAAGCCTACTATGCACTTGAGGAAGGGTCTATTTTTGTGGGCTTCTCCACGTGATTAAAAGGATCCCAGATCCTCCCAATGCACAGCCCAAGCTTACAGTGAGTTTATTCACGTCTGGCTAGCCCTGGGCCAGCCTGCAGGCTCTCTGCTCTGCCTGGGGCACTCTCACAATTCGTTTCCAGCAGTTTCTCTCTGGTTATTCTGCCCCAGGGCAGAGTCCTCACTTCTCAGCAGCAGCACTGTCCTCTCAGTAGGTTGGGGCACAGCAATCAAACCACCTGCACGTACACAGCTCCTCAATCTCACTCCCAAATATGAGCCCCCAGCTCTGAGAATACCATTAAATATCATCACATTGCCATGACTCCAGATCTATCAATCACTCAGCTCCTTCTACCAATACTTCCTCCCCTGCATCTACCTCCTTATCAACACACCCATTAACAACCGGCTCTGTTCTGCAGGGAGAGCACTAGTGAGGATACCCAGCTCCTTCCCAAGCCAGTGCTTATGCAGCATGGAGAGTAGTGCCTCTCCTCCCTGCAGCACAGCCCCTCGCTTCCCACCAGCACTAATCCCCTCCTGACAGGTCGCTTCCCCACAAGGCTCTGTATCAAGCACGGGCTGGCTGGGAAGGTTGACAAGCAAACGCAGCTATGTGTGAAATTACATTGACATTTTTATGACTACTGGCAGTTTGAAACCAGCCACGAAACTGGCTGACCCTCCAGTCAATGACAAGCGGAACCCCTGGTGCACTCTGACCTATACTTCACATTATTAGTGAGGTGAAGAAAACAAAACCTCTTGTACTGTTTGGAGAGGAAAGGTAACGAACAATGAACACTGCACCCCATCCTTCCCAGCTTCTGGATTAGTTCCAAGGCTCTGGGCCAGCTTCCTTCACATCTCCAGAAACACATGTGGCGCTGCAGAGGCAGCACACCTGGAGAAGGCTTCTGCTCCACACACTTTCACTGGTGCTGGTATTGCAATGAGTCCTTTCAGTGACCCCCAAACTGAAAATATGAATACACACACACTACTGCTTGAGAAGTGTTTGCTCACGCCGAGTTCCAGGGTGAACCAAGATGAACCTATTTTCACTGCAGTCTTTTGATAAGGGTGTGAAACAGAGAATCCAGAGGAGAAAACTACAGGGACTTTTGGAAGTTGCCGGCTCTGTGTGCTGGCTCCAGACTTCCTCTTCCACTGCTGATGGCAGCATCAGTGCTCAAGAGTAGTCATTTCAGTTAATTGCTATCTGCCATTAGCTGCACAGCACTTACAAGGAATTCAATTCCACTGCATATTTGCTAATAAATACCAAATGGCAACGAGGAAGACAGCTGTATTTAGTTGCATTTACCCTCTTATTAGTAGAGCTGAATAAGACCCCATTTCAACTCATAATGGCTCCAACAAGCTGCATTATTGTTCGAAATTCAGATTCAAACTCCCCATCACTCGCTTGGAAGCACAAGCCATGCACAGCACTCCCTGCTCACCACTCCCTGGGGCCACCACTCACCATCTGACCATGACTTACCTCCATGACTCTGATCCCTGGCCAAAGAGATGCCCCAACTCCAGGAGATTAAGGTACTCTGAATTCTAGAAGCTGCTCTACCCCGGAAGGACTGGGCTATCAAAACCTTATACACTGCTAATAATTATCTTGAACCCATGTACCAAATCCTTCCCATAATACTTAACCCAGAGCACAGAGAGCACAATGAAATCTTTCTATCATCAGAGGAGTGAAACCTCTAAAAAGCAACAAGCACAAATTTAAGCCTCGGAGCTCCAAAATTACTCAAATATCAAAGGATCCTGGTGGGATGTAATTAACTTGCAGCAGATGAGGAAGCTCAGATGGGATTGAGGTGCAAATGTGAATCATCCTGGTTAACAGTTTCACTTGCTGCCCAGTTTTAAAGCACTTATAATTTAAGTTGTGAATGCTTTCAGGGTCTAAGGAAAGTCTGATGAAGGAGACACCAACTTGAAAATTAATTCATTAAAACATATGCTGACTCCCAAATGAAAATATTAAAAGCATATCCACTAAACATATGAACAGATCAAATGCCTCTGAAGGGGAACTGTGCAGGAGAGCTCACTTTCAAGAGGAGTGAGAATTAAACCTTCTGAAGAGCCTGAGCATCATCTCTTTGCATGACGCATCAGCGGGGTACAAACCCAACCACCACCATTTGAGCTGCAGGGACAGGAGAGCAGAGCTCAGCAGTGCTGGTTTGCCAAGTGCTGCTGGATTAACACGCTCCTGGCTGAGGATGCTCTCTCCATCCCAGGGGGCACAAAAGAGGATGCTCAGCCCATGCTGGCAGTACCTGCCTCACCCCATACCTGCAGACCTCAGCCAAAGCAACAACTCTGACATCTGCCACAAAGTACCAAGCAAGCCAGCACCTGCAGCAGAACAGAAGTTTAGGCACTCGTGTTTTGTCACTGAGAATGTTTCAAATGAGCTCAGCACAATGATGGAAACTTCCTGAGTTTTCCAAGAGTATTTTGCTGTCTTGTACAGTGCCTTCACTGAAATTAATCCATCACACTGCAATGAAACAACCCCCTTGGGATGATCTCACCAGAAGTGAAGTGCTCTCTCTTTCAGTTACTTCAGAAACCAGAGGGCAGGAGAGGACACACAGTCTGAATGGCTTTTCATTATGACATTACTTCTCAATTAGGTCAATACATCCTCTCAATATATGCTTGATTAAAATCAGCATATAGAGCTCATGCTACAAAATACACTGGGTTACAATTACCATATGCATTAGAAAAACATAGTCACTTAACAGCTATACAATGAAAAAAAGATTATTTATTATCTGTTTCATTTATGAAACTTCTGTTACCCATTTTTATATAGGGGCTCACTGAAGCATCACAGCCTCCCCCAGTCCTGCCAGCAGGGTCAGCCTCAGCTCCACAGATGCCACCCAACACAATCGGTCCAGTTGTGCTGAGCCACTGCACTGGCTGAGGAGCAGCAGGGAGTTTCCTTCCCTGCACACCCGGGCTATGATCCTGAAGCCAAATGAAAGCAAGCCTTGTCTTCCCAGAGGTCACAGGCCCAAGTCCTTCCTCAGCTGAGGCTGCTTGTAAACCCCTCCAACTCCAGCCCCATCTTCTCCTTCCTCTCTCAACCTGCCAATTGCTCCAGCCCTGGAGCATGGACTTGAAGAAGGAAAACAACTGCCTATTGAAAAGATGTTGCGAAGTCCCAGCAGCACCAAGGGCTGGACCACAGTCAAGCCCAGCCAAAGGAAGCCACCTCTGCCTGTGCCAGCCCACAGCACCTTGCCCATGCCCCCTCCACATGTACAGCCTCATCACAAACCTCCTTTGCCCACCGCCTCTTTCCTACCACACACTGGTCCATGCTCAGGGCACAGTACAACGCAGGGTAAAAGGCAATGATGGCAAAGCTCACACCACAGTGGATTTTCCACTGACTTCACAGCAACATACAGGTTCCTGCCTCATCTGCTTCCCTTCAGCCCCAAGCCAAGTATTTCAGTCCGAGAGCTCTTTGGGATCTGTCTGATCACACACACCATGGGCTATGCAGGCTTTGAGCCAGGGAGATGCTGAGCAATCCCAGCTCACCTGGAGACTGCTTACGATGCTCTGCAGGGCTCCAGCACCAACACTCACTCTTACAAGGGGTTTGGATGTGGCTTTAGTGACATGAACAGCACAAATCTGTCCCTCTTCCTGCAGGACTCACTGAAAAGCAATTAGCAGGAACCAAGTGATCAAGTCCAGTGAATCCAAACAAGCAGCTCCTTTTCCAAATGACCACTTAGGAAAGCCACTGAAGACGCTGACATCAAGCCAGGGCACACCAGCAAGGGCCCATGGCAGTTCCTCCCTCTGTGATTACAGCCCTTTCTCTGTGCCAAATCCAGATAAAGCCAAAGGTGGTTCGTGCAGGTGGGCAGAGCCCGTGTCCAGGCTGGAGGCGATGCCATACACTGGGACAGATTGCTGTTGGCAAAGCTGTAGCAGAGCAGATTGCACCAATTCTCCATTGTCTGTCTGCAGCTGGCTCATGCTCTGAGGGCTTTTAAAGCATTGTCCTGCTCTCCTGGAGATTTCAGGGGTGCTAGAACTCGGAAATGAGCCCGGATGTGTTTGCGAGGCTGCCTTGGCAAACCAAGCCAGAGCTCAGGTGCAGGACACTGCTGCTCTCCCAGGCTGCTGCACAGCCACAGGGCATCCCTCTGGGTTTTGTAAAGATCATATTCCACATCAGCCTGAAAAAGCAGGAAACAGAGGCTCCCCAAGAGCTCTATTATCAGCCAGGGTCCTCCATAGTCCTTACCAGCATCTCTATAGACACAGTTCCTGCAGATCCTCTGTGAAACCCAGACTGCAGAGCAGCAGCAAAATCACTTTTGAGTTCTTCATGGCGCTATGGAAAAATCCCCATGTGCCATGAGATTGATCTCCCAGCACATAAACCAGAGTGTGGCAGGATTCCCAGGAGGCCGGGCCACCGCCTCACAGTGACGCAGCTTGTGTGCAGGGTGAGAATTACACTGCTTCGCTCATCCCAGAGCAGACCCACTGTCTAGCACCATGTCTGCTGCCCCTGCAGGGAACCCTGGAGCTCCAGCATCCTGCAGGCTGGTTTCACGTCTTCCAGAGGATCCTACGGCTTAGTCCCCCACCTCATTATCCCCTGTTTTTACCAGTTCTGTCCTAGTATAGCTCCATGGATAACACCTACCCTGGAAGCACTTGGCACAGCTGCACTGCACATCTGCATGAAGCATGTGCACAAAGGCAAGTCCCTAACACAGCTCCACACCATGGGGTGCTCCAGCACTATGGAATTAGTGCAATTCCATCACGTGTGGATGTAGCAGGTAAGCATATATCCCTGGCTGATCAAGCCATGGTATGTCTACATCTGAGAAACAGACTCTGGTCCCGTTCTTCTTTAGGAGGAATCCGTATAAATATAGTTCTGGGAAAGTCTTCCTGGATACAGCAAGAACACCAGTGCTGGCCCTAATAATTTTCTCATTGTTATCACAAAATCATGCGTTAGCCCATGTAATGATTTGCTTCTTGAGAGAACTGCAAAACTTACTGTGAAAAAAAACAAAACCCAAACCCAAAATTCTCTTTTTTCCTATGTTTCTTGGAACTGAGCCTTTGCTGAGGGGAATAAAAGGATGAAGCATCAGATTTTTCAGCTTTCCCATGCCAAAAAGCCTCCTCTGTTTTCCTCACAGAGGAAGGTAAATACGTGTAGCACGTCAACTCCAGCAAAACACCCTGTGCTTCCTCCAAACACAACAGCTCCTGTTGCACCACAGCAGACGCTCCCCATCCCTTAGACACTGGGGGAGGCTTCAAGTCCAGCCAAGAGCAGGAGCAGACCCTCAGCCTACTGGGATGTTCTGCGTTGGCTGTGTGCAGCTGCAGCCATCCACGTCTGCTGGGCTAGAGCCAGAACACAGCATCATTGGAAAGGAGACACCCTTCCAAACTAAGCTTCCTAAGGCCACATTCTTCATGGCTTTAACCTCCATTTTCCCCCATCTTCCATATTTCTTTCTCTCTCCAACCTTCCCTGCTGCTGCTGCGCAGCCACTTTGGCACAGCATTTGTTACCATGCATGTAGAAATAATGAAGCCAAAAGTTAAATGTTGTATCACGTATTACCTGCCCGATAGAAACACACAGTTAAGGAGACAGAAGGAGCAGAAATGGCTAGCGGAGACCTCTCCACAGACCTATTCTAGGATTAGGTTAGATCCTTCTTGCAACCTTATGGATACTGCAATGGATTTATACAGAGCACAGGCTGCTCTAACACCTCCCCTCCTGCCTTACACTGGTGAAAAAAGGGAAGACAGCACCAGGGCTCCACACATGCCCAAATCCAGAGAGTTCATTATCCTGACTGCTGCATAATGCATGTCTTCAGAAAGACATCCCTGCTCTGGCACAGAGACATCATCATCTGGCAGTGAAAGACACAGCACAACAGCAGGCAGCAGAGACACGCAGGCAGCAGCAACAGGGCTATGGAACAGGTGACAAGAGAGCTCCTTACCTTAACCCACAGGGGTGGCAGGCTGGGGAACAACACTGCTTCCACACGGATTTTGTGTGCTGGAGAAGCCTTCCTGGTCTAACCCGGGACATTATGGGGTGGTTGCATTTGTGCCTTGGAGCCCTTCAGGAGTGGGTACATCCTCCAACATGCACAGCTTTAATTGGGAATCCTGCTTTACATTTTCATTCCAGTCACACATTTCGAGCTGTTACTTTTCTCTCTTCTGTGTACATAGATAGCTACAGATTTACGTCTCCTGTCTGTGTGCCAAGTTAGCCTCAGGCAATCAGCCCCAGAGAGCTGCCAGCCATGAAAAGTGACTCAGTTCTCCTAGGAGCCAGGTCTGTGGAGTATCTCCTTCCTGCCCACAGCCACACAGGCAGGTGAGCTCTGCCCTCTGCAGAGCCTGGAGCTCCACCAGGCAGGGCTGGAAGCTGGCCCTGCTCCAGCCAACCTCAGAGGGTCCCCAAACCCACAGCTCAGACCCTCACCCAGGGTCCTTCAGAGACATTTCCACCACAGAAGGTCATTTTGTTCAATGGGAGGGAGCCAAGGGCAAGGCACACAACAGCTTTCTCTGCTTGCTTCTCATCAAACCATGGAACAGTTTGTGTTGGAAGAGAGCTTAAAGCTCATGCAGTTCCAGCCCCTGCCACAGGCAGGGACACCTTCCACTAGAGCAGCTTGCTCCAAGCCCCATCCAATTTGGCCTTGAACACTGCCAGGGATGGGACAGCCACAGCTCCTCTGGGCACCCTGTGCCAGCGCCTCAGCACCCTCACGGGGAAGAGCTTCTGTCCAATGTCTAAGGAAGGACAGGTCAGTGTCTCAACACCATGCAGCTTTCACAGGCTCTCTTTTCTCACTGCTGATCTCTCACACAGCTCTCTGCAACGTAGTCACTCAACGGCAGGACCAATGACAACTTTCTGCCAAAAACATGGATGCCAAAGAACAGCCTGATTAAAGCCAAAGTACTTTTGTTGAGTGAGTTTTCATTTTCTTCCAGAACAGAGGAAAAAGTGGCTATTTTCAAGTACTTTATTGTTAACTCCTTGAACCTGTCAGTGCTCCTAGTGGAATGTGATCTCACACAGGCTGTGGTACTTGCTGGCACACTGCTGTTTGTGTGCCCAGCACACACATGAAAGGCTGGATGCAGATGACACAGGAGCCTCCCCTTCTTCTCTGGCTTTATCCAGGAAAGCACCAAACCACAGACTTCAAACAACTAGTTGATGCTTGCAGTTTCCTGGATTACAGCCCTGATGGCAGCAGTGGATACAGGCCTGGCCAAGGGCTGCAGCCTGGAAATTCCAGGTGCATTGGGTGATCTCGTGTTTTATTACTTAGACCTTGTGGGAGCTCAGACACTCGGCTGAACTCAGAGGCCAGGAAATGCCTCAAGGCACACGTGGAGCTTCCTGATTCCAGGACACTCATCTGCATTTACGCATCCAAGTCCCTGCTTACTCACCAGGAGATGCTGGCCCACAGGTCTCCCAGGATGCTGCTCCTCACTGGAACCAAAGGGCTGATTTGTCAGAAATGAAAGAGAAACCCCCATTGCTTCAGATGTTAGATATTTCCATCTCTTTAGTCACTGGTGGTTTCTGCCTTCCTGCAGAAAGCCTGGCCAGCAAACAAGAAGGATCTGATGGCTTGTGCTTTGCAGCAAGATACAAGTCCCCGTTTTCTCAATACAAATCTCTGCAGACAGCTGATAAAGGGCTGTTTTCTGAAGCAGTAACTTCACAAGAGCACAGCTGGAATACAGTAATAACAGACCTCCCCCATGCGCTGGCAGCTGCTGCCCATTCCATCAGCTTCCTGCCCAACTGCAAGAACCAAGATGTGTGGTTTTCTCTATCTTTCACCATAGCCCAGAGACAAGCAGCCCTCCAGCAGGACACCCAGGAGCTCACTCAGTTCTGATGTGGTTTAACTCACAGGTGAGTTTCTGAGAGGGCACATTTTTCTCATTGCCCCTCTCTAAATTAACTGCTCTCACAGCCTGAGGGACAGATCACTGCAGTCCCAGCTGCTGAGCACTGACAGCTCAGGGCTGCTGCTCTGCTCTCTTCAAGCCAGCACCTGCAGCTGGGCTCATCCTGGTGATCAGATCCCATGGCCACCCAGGCTGCCCCTCTTCCTTGCCCCAGGGCCTCTGGTTTGAAGCATTCTCACCATAAGGCACACCTTATAAATGGGCAGAGCCTGGTATTTCATTCACCAACTGGTGACTTCCTTTACACAACAGTTTGGTTCCTCCTGCATTAAGCAGAACAGCAGAACCATTGTAATACAATGGAAATGCTGCCCTGCACGGGTCAGTAACAGACAAAGCCAAGGTCTTTTCAATTCACAGTTAACTTCATTGACATGGGCCAGGAAGCACTGAAGGGAAGGAGTGGGGGTCAGGACACTCAGCTCCCAGCTTTGCCACCTGTATTCACTTTGACCCTGAAGACTCCACTATTTCTCACCCTTGAAAACAGAACTGATGTTTCCCAGAAAGGCTGAAATAAAATGATATTTACCAAGCTTCCAAAGCACTGGAATGGATTTAACCCTTCCAAGACCCACTCAGACCAGTGCAGAAGCACAGGACACCAAAGCAGCACCATAACACGAACGGTAATTAACAAATAGCCCCAGAGAAATTAACATCACTCAGCACTTTCCAGCTTTCCTCAGGCATGAATAGGCTCTCCACAGATGGAGCTGATGGAGAACTACCTCAGCTCTGCAGCATGGATTACAGAATCACAGCATGGTTTGAGTTGGAAAGGACATTAAAGCTCATTGAGTTCCATGGCCAGGGACACCTTCCACTAGAGCAGCTTGCTCCAAGCCCCTGTGTCCAACCTGACCTTGAACACTGCCAGGGATGGGGCAGCCACAGCTTCTCTGAGCAACCTGTGCCAGCACCTCAGCACCCTCACATGGGCCACTTGCCTGTCCCAGCAGTGTGCATTCAACACAACTATTACTCATTTACCTTGCTGCAACACAAGTCCCATGGCAAAGCCAGTCTCCCTGTGCCGAATCCACTGCAATCCTGTAGCAGCAGGCATCCTTCCACAGGCTGATGGGGCAGGCACAAGGAAGGCTGTGAATCAGGCTGCCAGCCCTGTGCCTGCATAAGTGCTACACAGCCCCCAGGCATGGGGCTCAGGGCAGCAGTGCTTCCCTTCCACCGTCTCTGTGTGCTTCCAGAGCGTGGGAGGAACTGGAGCTGATCCCCAGGGCAGGAGGAGCCCTCTGGCTCAGCACATGTGCAGAACTGCTTCCCAGGAGCAAAGAGGTAGCTTCTGCTGCAAACCACATACATCAACCAACAGCTCTGAGCTTCAGCCATGCAGCTTTGAAAGCAGCTTCCAAGACAAAACATCTGCTCTCAGGTGGAGCCAGGGCTCAACATGAAATAGCTTCTACAGTGAGTTATGGTATGCTAATAACATAGGTGTGTCCCCTATTTTAAATCCATTTCCCTAATCTTTCTCCTGCAGCATCTGGGAGAAAGGTGCATTAGTTCCACAATCCCAGAGGAAAGCCTCTCTGGCTGCTCCAGAGGTGTAAATGCAAAAGGTAACAGCAAAGCATGAGGAGAGACAAAACAAGCCAATATTCTTCATTCAAAATTCCTTCAGATTCAGCAGCTGCACAGAGCAACTGATTCACAGCAGCTTCTTTAGATACATCAATTTTAATGTTAGACTGAGAAAGGAAAGGCCTGTGGTTCCAGTGCGCATCATCCCTGGGCAAAGTCCTCTTGGTGAAAGGCAACTGGGAATAAAAGGTTTGTAAGCTATTTATTTCTACCCTGAAGGCAGTGATCACATACTAACACTGGCTTCAAGTAATTCATTCAGGGTTTGTGTTGCTGCTCCACTGTCTGAGGCCTTACAGAGGGGTTTTCTTGTTGCTTCCGTTGAAAGAAGAGCGAGCAAACATGTCACCGAGATGCTGCAGCACGTGCTTGTTCCCCCTTTCCCAGGCTTTAATGGGACGGAGATCAGCCAGGCACTTGCAGGATCAGGCCATGCCACAGGTCTGGGCTTTGGCTATTCGCTTGAAAGACTCTCAGTCCAAAGCCTCACATTCAGTCCTAAGAAGACATTGTATTTGCTCCTCTCCTGGTGGAACAGAGGCTATAGCTACTGCCCTTACCAGTCCTGGCATCCTATCCTGAGAGAAGTTAGTTAAGGCAGTTAAATACAGGCTTGTGCTGCAAATTGCTCATTGAATATTGCCCTTGAAACTGCACTGTAATGATAAATTTCCACTTCCTTCCCCAGGCAGTTGCATAACATTGCAGGGCATTGTTCAGAGCTGCTGTGCTCCAAGCCAGAGGCAGCTGGTGCTGGTGTCCCTTTCCCCTTGTCCTCTCCAAGCACTGGCAGCACTGTGACCTTTCTTGTTGTGGGGTTTGCCTAGCACATTAGACAACAGACCCGACTGAACACAAGCAGCCTTCTAACAAGATTATTCCTACTTTCTTCAGCTTTCGGGGGGAAAATATATCCCACTTATCCCAGTTAAATCTAAGCCAGTTGAAAAGCATATCTGTCAAATAACATTTAATTAAGAGTGTCTCTAGGGAGGAGCAGCTGGGTCAGTGGAAAGCTTTCCTGCTTCCCCACAGGCAGCATAAATAGCCTGGAATTGAAGAGCCCCACTCTGTGGTCGGGAGATGCAGCCTGTGTGCCCAGGCACAGGAGGGACTTTCGCTTTGTGGCTTTGGTTGGCAGGAGTTGTTTTCTCTTTATAACAGGGAAGTGCCTTTGAATCCTGGAAGCCGGGCTGGAAGCAGCACACAGAGTGGGACTGGAAGGGAGGGAACTGCATACACTTGAAGATATAATTGTTTTTAAGGCAGAAAAGCAGGAGTGAAACAAGACACATCCCTCCAAGGAACTTCTTGCGGCCCAAGATCTGGCAAAGTTCAAACCTGTCTTTCAAGCAAGGCTGAATGCAAGTTTGGACATCACCTAAAGCACAAAAATACAAGACCTGTTAGCCATGAACGCTTTCAGATACTTTCCCAGGAGGAATGCACGTGATGATGAACACAACAGCAGGCAAAAGGCACCTCAGCGGTTACTCATGGAGCACTGGGCCTGCTGCTCACTCATGCTTCACAGGCAGCACCCAGCTGGGAAGAGTCAAAGGCTGCCTTGATTCCAAAGTCAGCTCTCCATTCCTGATGTGACCAAATCAAGTGTTCGTATTCCTCCCGCAGGGAATTGGCTTCAAGAGGTGTCCTCAAGCCACACGAGTTGCATGAGCGAACTGATTTTAGTTGACACAGCAGCAAGCACCACATAGCCTACAAACACATGGCCAGCTCACAAAGCTCTCTAGTCTGCCTAGCACAGATGCCTTATACAATGTGAAGTACCTGGGGATAAAGGGACAGCTCTCACCCCTGGAGCAGGAGGCACAAGCAGCAGGCCTGGCATAACCTGAGTCACTGAAGTGCAAGCCAGCACAGAAAGCACCATGTACCACCTCAGCTTGGTTTACACACGCACCTACATGTCAAATTATCACCTTGCAGACAACAATCGTTTAGATTGCAGCAGCACCTAGAGGTCAGAAGTAAGATGAAGATCAGGCTGTGGTCGGCGCTGCTCAGGTACAAGGCACATCCTCTACCAGTCTAACAAAGACCAAAGAGAGAAGAGGAAAAGAGCTTCTCTCCACGCATCTCGCAAGGCGAAACACTGAAATCATAAAGGATGCCCAAAGTCTGGGGTAAACCTGCACAACACCGGGGCTGGTGCCCAGCCCAAAGCCTGACCAACAAGGGTCCCTTCTCCATGCTTTGCAGAGCCAACATTGTGGCTCCATGCTGGGATGATCACATTACTCACAAATGCTGACACTATGAATGAGTTGCTCTAAATGCCCCAAACCAGATGTCAGACACCCAGCCCTACATGTTCAGCTCTCCTGTAATTTTTCCTCAGGCCACAGCACAGCTATTTTAGAGATGTTAGTCCTGTTTTCACATCTCTCTGCCTAATTGGAGACTGACTGCACAGGCCTCCAAAGGAGAAAATGGAATCCTCCAGAAAGCTCTCAGTCAGCACTCTCAAATGTAATAATCAAGGAATCTCAAGTTTGAGCAATGGAGTGAAGAGAGATTTAAAAAGGACCATTCCCAACTTCCTTGTGTACAGAACACCATGCTTTCACTGTGATGCCAACTATCCTTCACTGCATATCTGCCCATCCAGGACCAAGAACCTTCAGTCAATGCACCAATGACAATGTCATTTTCAGCAGGAAAATCCTTACCTGGAGACAAGAAGAGCACAGCTGTGACTATTTGGAACATCAGAGCAGGGAGACAGGGAAAATCTGCCAGGAAGTCAAAGGCACAGACAGTAAGCCAGTCACAGGCAGGTAAACTAGCCTGCAAGATCAAAATCACAGACATTATCTTTACTACATAGGTCCTGCTCACACAACTGAGATCACTGCACCAACTCCAGGTATTTCTATAAGGTAAAGACTGACAAGTAGTTACTTCCCATCCACCCATAAGGAGCCACCCCAGGCATCAGCATCCCAACACATCCTGCAAGCTCCCTGAGAGCTCCACCACAGCCCTGGCTGCCCAGCACAGGGCTGCTCCCTCAGAGCATGCACAGCACAACCAGGCCAGCCCTGCAGCAGCCTCTGCCACCCTCCTGCGAGCCAGCAGCTCCCCAGCCCTCGGGATCAGAGGATTTGTAGCTGGACACAAAGCTCTTTGGTACTACACTGCTGCGTAAGTCCAGCCCGAGTTAGCACAGAGCCAGTGGTTAGCACCAGAAGGCTCCTTCACTTCAATATTCACTGAAATTCCTTATGAACATCAATAACCAGCACTGCTGGGGTGCCGATTTTCTCCTGAGGCTGATACAATTAAACACCACCTCTCCAAAAGAGGATAAATGTATGTTAAATGCAAGTAATGCATTGCTTTCCTTTTCCTTTTGAAGAAAAAAGAGGCAATATTGCTTTTATTGCTATAGCAAGTCCAGACTTCAAGTTTTGGAAGTTTACTTCGCAAGCACTAGCAGCAAGAAAACGATGAGAACATTACATGGTCTTGTGATCCCTTGGGTATGCACAAAATGAAGAGGAACCACCCTGGGGAGAAGTCCACTCCACTGATGGGCTTTCTTTCCAATTTAGTTTGCAAACACTGGTTTACTCTGCCTTAACCACTGTGCTGAGCTATGCTCCTCCTTGCCGCCTTCCATGTGAGGATGCCAACAACTCTCCCACCTCAGCTTTCCCTCCTCTGGAGATCCTGGTGCTCAGAGCACTAATTGCCCGCAGCACATTCAGGTCAGGTACCGCTGTAGTGACATTAATGAGCGAGATGGAGACTGTTGAGGATACAATCAAGAGAAGTTGTTAAACACTGCAAACCCCAGCAGCTCTGCTGAAAACACAGCACTAGAGAGAGCAGAGCAGACAGTATGTGCTTTAACCTGAGCTTCATGCCAGATTTACAGATTTATACATTTCTGGTCTAATTGCAGCAATAGATAATGTTCTTTCTGTTGGGGGATCAATAACATCTGTGATGTCAGTACAGTGTAGCAATGGTTTCCCCACAACATGCACATGCTTCACACTTGGAACCCGCCAGAGTGGCCTCTTAGAAGCAAAGAGCCATATCCAGGGGAGCTCTCTGGACACTGGCTCATCTCTACCATGAGCTTGACACATCCTCAGGAACCATGGTCCAGGGAAGTAATTTCATGGACCCAGTGCTTCCTGCACATTAAAGGTCAGCCAGCCAGCACAAGAAAACAAGTGAGAGGACCTGTGGCAGCAAGGAGCAGGCACTGCTGCCAGCAGGTATTTCACAGCTCCCACAGCCCAAACCCAACAGAAGTCCTCAGAGGTTACACACAGCTGAATTAGACACATTAGTACCAGATCAACACACACACACACACACACACACACACCCAAAGAAAGTAAAGTGTTAACTCAGGGTCATGCAAAACTCGCTCAGCTCAAGTTCGGGGAGCAATCACAGACTGATGTTTCCAGCAAGGCTCAGCAGAGCCCCCATGTTCCACATCCGGACCTGGGCACCACAGGCACACCAGCCTGTCAGGAGCCACGATTGCTCCCTGCTTCTCAAGCCCTGTTCTCCCAGTAGGTCTCCCTCAGGACAACAGCAACAAAATAAACAGCATCAGAAAGGTGAGAGCAGTCACACAGAGCTGCACAGGACCTCTTTGGTGAAATGCTGCTTGTTATTGTTGTAACAGAGATGCTCTCAACTTTGGTCTCCTAGTTTGACCTAGGCAGCAATAGGATCCTGCTGCTTGGGATGGGTGGAATTCAGGGAAATACCAAGGGATGAGGTAAAATGAACAAACACTTTCAGGTTTGTGGCACATCTCTTCCATCCCATCTCTCTTCTTAGAAGGAGCATCTCCTCCAGCCCCCTGGATCGGGGCCTGGCACTCCCTACCTACACCAGCACCTTCTGCAGTTCTTACACCCAAGTTACTGCTCCCAGGCCAAGAAAACACCCCACACTGAGAAAGGCTTTGACTCCAGTCAGTACAGCTTTACCACCCAGACAGTACACCTGGTTCCACCTGTCACCCCAGATATACCTATTGGATGGAGTTTAGGGTCATGTACTTCAAGCTAGAAGTTTCCACACTGCAGTACAGGTGAAGTTAAGGAAGAAACTCAAAGTTATATGTCGTGTTAAAAGAGCACAATAATGGCAGAGTACCACTGACATGTACTTTCAAGGCTTGAGAGTAAGTCCAAAGAGCACAAAGGGAATTTTACCACCACAGGCCCTTACAGAGCCCCCAGAATAAGGCACAGGAGAGATGTTTCCCATTTCTCTTCCAGCCTCTTCCCACGAAACAGGGGTTATAAACGTGCCAGTCACAACAGTGGTACAAGCACCACCACCACCTCTCCCCCCGATTTCCTTCACAAAAGCAACCAAAGTCTATTCCCTAAAAAGCTTTCAGGAAAAACAGAGAAGGAAGGGAGAAGATGCAGCTGGTTATCAGCCCGGGGGCTCCTCCCCAGGGCAGGCAGAGCAGCAGCTTTAACTCCGAGTTCTCTTTTCATTTCCCCACGAGTTGCTGTACAACAAACCCAACCCCACCTGCTGTCCTACTACTCATTAAACTACACAACACACTAGCTGCTGTGCTAATCAGTGCAAAGAGAACCGATGAGCAGCTACTACATTGCATAGACTTCTAGTATTCTTTTTCGATTTGCTCTCTAGTCCCAGTGCTGCACTACCTCCACTTCTGTCTGCTAGGGAAGAAATAAAGCATAATGAGGATGAACAATGACATGAGCAACAATGTTCCAAGCAATGCCATAAGGCCTCAAACTGACTCCACTTTAGACTTTATCTAAATGAAAAGAACAGGCAAGACACCGCGCTTTCATAAACGCCAGACAGCCTGAAGCTGTTTTTTTCCCAGCCTTGTATGAATTTCTGTAGCGCCCAATTTTAAAGCTGAGACTTAAAGTCTCTGCAGTGCGATCAGGAACCTCCCATGCAAACGCCCAGCACAGAGCGGGCTCCAGCATCAGCCTCTTACAGAAGGAGTGGCTCGCCCCGGGCTAGCGCCAAGGAAAGCCACAGCTCCCGTCCCCTCAGCACCCACCATCCTGCACCCGAAGAAAGCGCTGCCCCACGGCGGGACCACCACATCGTCCATTCTGCCCTCCCTCACCCCTCTCCCGAGGGTCCCCAGCCCCGCAACAGCTTCTCCGCAAGGGAGAAAGCCCCGGGGCCCCCGCCCCGCTCCCTCCCTCCCGCTCCCTTTGTCCCGCGGCCCTCTCCCGCTCCCCTCCGCCGCCATCCCCGGGTCCCTCTCCCGGGGTCTCCCCGGACCCCTTTGGGGGGGGGGGGGTCCCTCTCCCTGTTCCGCGCTCCCCCCCCGCTCATTCACACCCCGCGGGGCTCCCGGGTCCTCTCCCGAGCCCCCCCCTGCACCCCGCGCTCCCTTCATCCCCTCCGCGGTGCCCGCGCCCCCCCCGGAGCATCCCCGCTCCTACC